>OZ026619.1:27519003-27551003 GCA_964020975.1 Hermodice carunculata
CCACATAATGAACAACTTTGTTTGACCCTTCTACAAGGAACACATCCACCATGTTTCAGCTTATATCTGAGTGACGCTTCTGGAGAAGAGGTCAAAAATAGCTATAACACACAAAAATTCATAAAAAATTAGAAAAAAAATTGCAGCGCCACCTGGTGAACAAATTAAGAACTAGGTGTCCCAGGGAGTGTTCCTGTGTGATATCAAAGCAATTAGGTGAGCGGTTTCAGAGAAGAAGATTTTTTAAAATTTGCACACAAAAGAACAAAAAAATTCATTAAAAATCCAAAAAATCACTGGACCGTGACCATTTGAACAAACTTGGTAGAGACCCACCCAAGGCACATCTCCACCACGTTTGAAGTAGATCTGGCTGACAGTTTTTGAGAAGGAGTCGAAAATGTGAATTGTGGACAAACGGACGGACGGACCCTCACAAAACCTCAGCTGACTGACAAGTCAGCTGAGGTAAAAAGGTTGTTATGACCCCAACAACGTACAATGGCCAAGAAATCTCTCTCTCTCTCTCTCTGTGAATTTTTCCAACACTTTTCTCTGACACTACTATAGAAAGAAACTCCAAACTTGGCATGATGACTGTACCTCCATACAAAGAGTTTGATCGTTTTATACAGAGGAATGAAAATGTTTAAAATTATGCAAATTAAGGGCATCTGAAATTTTAAATCTTGAATATCTTCAAAAGTATAATAGAAAGAGATGTCATTCCAACTTATACTGGCAGGTAATTGACCAGTGCGCATCCAATGAATTTAAAACAAAAGTTGTAGCAATTTAAATTATGCTAATTAGCAGCATTTGAAATTTTAAAACTTGAATATCTTCAAAACTATAATAGATAGAGATGTCATTTTCACTTCTACTTGGGGGTTGTTGATCACTGCGCATGTAATGAGTCTAAAATAGAAGTTGTAGCAATTTAAATTATGCTAATTAGCAGTATTCGACATTTTCAATCTTGAATATCTTCACCACTATAATAGATAGAGATGTCATTCCAACTTATACTGGTGGGTAATTGACCAGTGCGCATCCAATGAATTTAAAACAAAAGTTGTAGCAATTTAAATTATGCTAATTAGCAGCATTTGAAATTTTAAAACTTGAATATCTTCAAAACTATAATAGATAGAGATGTCATTTTCACTTCTACTTGGGGGTTGTTGATCACTGCGCATGTAATGAGTCTAAAATAGAAGTTGTAGCAATTTAAATTATGCTAATTAGCAGTATTCGACATTTTCAATCTTGAATATCTTCACCACTATAATAGATAGAGATGTCATTCCAACTTATACTGGTGGGTAATTGACCAGTGCGCATCCAATGAATTTAAAACAAAAGTTGTAGCAATTTAATTTATGCTAAATAGCACCATTAGAAATTTTAAATCTTGAATAAGTTCAAAGCTATAATAGATAGAGATGCCACTCCAACTTTTACTCCTGTGTTATGGAAGTTGTACACTGCCATAGCAATATGTTTTGAAGACACACACACTGATCTGCTATGCAGCAAATCATCTTTTCTAGTTGTTCTTTCTTCTCTTTGTGTGTGTGTGCACACAATTTGCATGATCTTTCTGTGTCAAACATGTAATACCCCCATAAGGCTTGAGTAAATGCATACCCTCTGAATTGAGGTACAAGTTGCAAAATCTTAGAGACTGTGGGGCCTTCACTCGCCGAACCCCCACCAGGGGGAGGTCTATGTGGTCAACAGGCTCATAGCCCAGCCAACAAAATCCTCTTCACACAATTCTGTAACAAGTACAGAATTATATCTACGTATACTTGGTACCTCTGTTTATCAAAGCCATCCCTTGATGTTTACCATATTCCACACTACAGAGTTAAAGGCCTCATTCAGTGGGTTTTGCACTGCCACTGGGCCCACACATCATTTGGCAGGCAACGTAGCGAACGAAGGACTTCTGACTTGCCACTTTGGTACTTGACTGCTGAATAAAAGCTCTTCTCATGGAAAATGGGAATAGTTAAAGTGGCCCTCAACCTAGGTAACACCAAGGGCCTGACATAGAATGTGACATTCACCTTCTCTTTATAGCCATTCTGTGATACGTTCACTGGCGGACGCCTGATGTCTTGATACACAATGAAATCATGTCTGAAAGCACATCAAAGACACAACATTTTAGTTTATCCATTAACAAGAGTACAAGTCACAATAGCTAATATATGTGTGTGCATGTGTGTGTGTGTTTTCTGGAACACCATACCTTGACAATCTTGGTCTACAGGAGAAAATAAGACTGGTATTATTTCATGTTCATTTACCACGGAAATTTTAAGTGACTTCTAATTTTAATTAAAAGAAAAAAAAAAAGAAGTCTACTCACAAGCTCCATGAGACAAATAAGATCAGTATGTTGCATTTTCCACAAAAGCATACAAATCTGTGTATCAATAGATAATGTATCAAACTATATCTCTGCCTCTGTGATTGTAAGTCCACACTTTGATATTTTGCACTTTTATAGTCAGTGGTATCCCACGTAATATTGCCTGTTGGTCCTCTGTGTATCTTACTGTGGCACTGTATCTGTTGGCGTACATGTGCTGCATGATCCAACGTCATGGAACAAGAGACCCACACACAAGTCAATGCTCTCAATCGACCATTCACAGATCAAAAAAAAAAATGTACTTTTTCATCCACACAACAAAATTCACGTTTCTCAGGGTTACTTCACGAAATCTCCCACCAGCCTGTACAGAAATGCACTGTGATTTAAAGACAGCAGATAAATTTACATTCTAGAGAATTACTTCACTTGGGATTATATGTTCCAAATTAAAAATAACAGAGCTTCTGCAATTCTTGTACCACAGAACAGAATGTCTGTCAACAAGCCAGGAAGCTCTTCTGGTTACACATGGTTGCATGCACATGTACAAGTGTCCACAGCTGCTGTAAATATCAATAAAATACATGTGTGACGGAAACATAAGCTGCATTTCAGTTTTTATGCCACAAAATCAGGCTATCATTTTTATAACTGCCAAAGAATGTACATGTGCATGTACTGTCTGTAGCTTGTGGTTGGAGTGATTTCAAAATTATGCTTTCTGGGCATCAAACTAACTGTCATGAACTTCTTGAGTGTCACTTGTTCTCCACCCCCAGGTACTTCAAACACACTCCATACTTGTCTGGGTACAGCTGAATCTGCCCATTTTTTTTTTTTTTCCACCTAAACACAGGCAAAAATTAGACATTACTGACACAAGCATTTTCAACATCTAGGTATTTGAAGAGGAATGGGTTAACACACTCTTGAAGAGAACAAAGTTGATTCCTATTAACTGCAGATTATCTTCAATTTGAGACTACACTCATGCGTCAGAAGGGACAGTCACTAAGACCAGGCTCATTAATTGGAGATTACCTTCAATTTAGCACCACTCCCATATCACAAGCCTCAGTCATAAAGAACATGTTAGTCTGTAACAGCAGCAGTATCTGCTGAAGTCCTTTCCCACTCAAACTGCTCCAAAATGGTTGCATGTTTAATGTCATCCGCTTCCAACATGTTTGATAAAATTTCCTGTTAACCCTTAAAGAACTGCATTAACTTTTGTCATGGCACTCTCTTGATGCTGAACTAACTTCCTATTTGTGTGACTTGTGCAAAGTTTGTGCAGTCCACGTTTCGGGAAACGGGTGTCACTTGGGCAAAAATGGTTAACAAAACACTGCAGTTTTCAGTTGATATAATGTTAATATTTAGAGATATATTTAATTTAACTGTGAAGAGGTAGAATGAACCTGCTATGGTGTGCTTTGAAGCAATTTGCTTGCTGAAAATTTGTAAAACAATGTCAAAACAAAAGCGAAAAAGTGTTCATCTGACACCATTCTCAGATTGCCATCTCTCCTGGTAAACACAAAGTGTTTGGTTACATTGCAAAGCTAAGTGCAAGTCAGCTACATCAGTATGGGGATTTCCTATTGGTTAAACGTTACTGCAATGTGGTTAATTTATGTACAAAATATCACGGTTTTAAGGTTCAGTTGTTGCCGAGACACCTCTTTCCATTGGCTAACAATGATGTAGGTCAGATTATAATGCGACTTTTTGAATAATACATGGACAGTTTGATCACATGGGCCTAATAATAAATGAAAAATGTTTTGCAACTTCCCATTTTTCTTCCACTCAACCTTCTTCCATGGACGCATGGCTGAACAATGTACAATAAGGACCACAATTACCACATTAATATCCACTTCAAAATTTATGAAACCATTTGTGATGATGACAAAAAGTATGGAAGGCAAATTGCCATACGTCTTAAGTAAATGACAGTAAAACAATGTGTCTGGACTTGACATGCACACAGGTATGTTTTGTTTTGCTGCAAAGTGGCTTGTCCCTGTGAAATCAGAGTCAACAGCTTCCCTTGGTGCACTGTGGGTTCAATGCTCCCTGAGTGCACCACAAAAAGTTGCTGACTGATGGCAATATTCTTAATGACATGCAGTGCTGGCTGGTAATTTTCAATAGAACATTGCACACTGACACAGTGGTGTTCTAAGGTCCCTCTGTGTCAGCAACATGAAGTTGCAGGAGGCCAGTCCAACATTTACAGATATATATTGCAAACAAGCTTCTTTCCAACATACAAATATTGTTCTCTTTTGTAGAATTTTAATCAGAGACTTCCAAGTTTACCTACACTGTACATTTAAAAACAAAAAAAACAAAAAAACCTGCAAGAAAATAATTAAGGCATACATTTATATAAAGAAAGTTGTTCCCTTTTCAAATGAATTGAAAAAAAATTGCAAAAGGCACTTTCACTCTTTCAATGCCAATCATGACTTAAGTCGATCTACTTAAGTCAGACTATTGTTGGTCAACCCTGAGTTACGGAAGGGGATTTCTTGAATATTACGTAAATAGCAGGCAAAATGACCATATATTTCATACATAACCAAATCTGAGCAGTTTACCTTATTCTTACAATAAATTTGCTCCCAGTGTGGTTTGTATTCATTTCTGCAACCATCAATTTTTGTGTTTTTGTCGCCCACTTACGAACCTTACCAGCATTTTAAAACTACCTGTCAATCACATTTGCGCACTTATCATTTCTTGGACGATATCGATTGCACTAAGTTTTGCTTGCAGCCACAGAAATGCCCCCAAAATGCTGCTGAAAAGAAATGCAAAGTGCATATAGTTACCACAAATGCCTCAAAAGTAAGGTACATTGATGAGGAAAGGTTATGGATTAGATATACATGTATCTGCAAGTAACACTCCATTGTTGTAATATTCACAAAATCTGCATCCGTAGAGCAAGGTTGATCGACTATAGTCTGAATTATCATAAGGATCCCAGATTCATATACTTCACAAAGAGACCTTTCGTTCAAGTACCAGTAAGCCCATAGTTCCACAGAGAATTTCCCAGGTCAACAGCTTTTCTCGGCACACACTGGGTGCATTACGCCCAATGCCTGCCAAGAAAAGCTGTTGACTCAGTCCAAAATTTGGCACTTAAAGAGTTAATGCAAAGCGTTGAGGGATGAGTCACCTTTGCACATATATGGGTCTTGTGGCCTTGAAAGTGAGGTCAAGGTCACCAAAATGCTATGAAGTCAAGAAATGGTGTCAAGGTACAAATGAGGTTAATTTGAGTCTCGGGTGGTCTGTGTGTCAAGATATCTTGTTCACAAGCACATGGTAAATGCAACCATGGACAGAATGATAGATGTACAACCCAAAAAATATAATGCCCCCCCCCCCCCCCCCCCCCCGAGATGGACCCATGAAAACCATATGCAAAAGGTCAAACTGTATGAATACATGAGGATCTTGGATAAGACATCACAAAGGAACTGGACATTCCTGGCAACATCAAGCAATATCTAAAGTGATAAATTCCTTAACCACAATATTTCCCTGTCGCAAGAATGCACTTTACTCTTTCATCACCTGATATTCTGCATGTGAACATATCAAAGCTAATTCCACAATGTCCATTTCACCGCTTTGCTGTTTAATGAAGTGACTGACAGAGAGATCCAAAGTACAGGATACATTGACCTGTGTTGCTGGGTATACCCAGCAGACAGAGGCACTGTCTACAGATCAGTGCCGCCACCTATCAGCAGGGAGTTCTTCACACCATTCCTGACTGAAACAAAATGTAGTGTAAACGTATTTCTTTAAGCTGGACAACCTCAATAGTACAGTGACTAATTAATGTACTATTTAGGTTATACACACAGTACAGTGACTAATCTGGAGGCTCTCCAGTACAAGATACAAAGCACCATGTACAAGACACACCAGACAAATACAGTGGACTAAATGGCAATTTACACATGTGAAAGTACATAAAAGATGCACAGATGCCACTGATGCCAATAAAATGAGCAAATAAAATGACAGAAATAAAGAATCTTACATGGCTGAGAATGGGTGACCATTTTTCCCTACTAACAGCAATCCCTTGTGAAACAAAAGTTCTACCTCACTCCACAGCCATGAAAGATTTTATTTACTCTATGTTGAATTAGGAATTCATCGCAAAAAATATGCCATAGGTCGACTTTCAATGCCAAGCTGGTGTGCCATGTTTGTTTACGTTCGTCGTAGTTATTCCATGTCACATGTGACGTATAATCAAATATCCATCGTGTACATTTGATTCTGTCTATATGTTAATGCACTATGTCACTGATGCAGGCACATCACAATTTTGTTATAACAATGTTTAGGTCATTTAGGATCTTTTCCTTATCGTATTCTCTCCTTTTAAACATGGATAGACAGGCTTCAGTCCAACAGGCAAAGTCAAGCAAGGGAAAAGAATCCTGTCGGAACTGGGTCACAATTGTCTACATATATAGTCTTGACATAGCCATTATGAAGGCCTATCATCATGTCTCCATGCAAACAACTTTTGAGCTATCAACTGAACACTAATATTGACTAAATAATGTCTGTAACCTTTGGAAGAAGGTCAAGGTCACCCACATGCAGTCTCAATTAAGATCCCATTGTGGACCATCACCATGTAAAAGATCAAAGTCCCAGCTTCTACGCTCTACACATATGCAGTACCACGCCTTCTGTGTAGAGTTTCCAACATTTACTTTCTGAAAGAAGTGATACCATACATGTGCAGTGTGACAGACACTCCACGCACGTCTTATGTACTTGAAGAATTAGCAGGATAACCATAGATGAGAAGACGATGATGTAAAACTTATCACTCCTTTTTGTGCAGTTCCTTTTGCTTACAATACAGCAGACTCCTGTGCCTCTCTCCCTTCCTGATTCACAAAGATGTATGTGTTGTTTTGCCTCAAGCTCAAATCTCCCAAATGGTCATGTTGTCTCTGCTTCTTGGGTTTTGTTGGGACCAAAAGAGGCTGGAGTTCAGCCCCTCACTTTAAACTAATAACAATTTGGAAAAAGCAATTAAAAATTCGTAAATTATGCCAAAAACACAAAACGGGTTGGATCTTTCCTTAAAATATAGGCTTTTCATTGTATAATTGGCAGGTATCAAGAGAAGTGACACACGCATTTTGTACATTGACCACTGAAAATATGTTAGTTGTCAAAGTCTTGTAAGAATGTGGCATTTTCAACACGTACTACATTATTCTGTCAAGATACACAATGACTGAGCCTGGAATACATACAATAAAAACAGGATACCCTAGAATTGGGAGCAGCATGGAATCAAGTGTCTTTGGATGTGTAAAACAAACCATACCACTGTTTATATGTGAGAGACTACCTAGTTGGAGAGAGACACAGGGGGAGTCCTGTGATGATGTTACATAAGTACAATAGCATAGAGTATACAGTGATGTAGTGACATGAAATAAATGAGTCCATATTTCCTATAATGAATATAATACTCATAACACATGATGCAATCAACTCCGTAATAGATCTGTTTATTGTATCTATTAATTACTCCATATTTATATTGATTTACATAGTATGAGACACTCACAAAGTGCTAATCTGCCTGTATACAAATTTCAGAGCCTGATTTTACCATATACAGTGGTACCTACTGTCCCTTCTGCAACGAAAAAGTGGCCACATACAGCAGGTGACCTGTCACCACAGCTACATTTACAAAGAAACTGACTCCTATGTCTGATCCTAGTGACCACAAAAAGCAATGCGGCTGCTTACAGCAATGGTTCCATACAGCAGGTACCACTGTATTCACATTTAGACTTCAGATAAAGATTGTCTGCTCAAATTGCCGCCAAAGTTTTCATTCACGAAATAATACATCTGTATTTAGTGCCATAAGTGGCTTTTGTAGTAATTTTTAAGTCATGTCACAGCTGCCTCAAAGGCAACTACAGTGTAACTTGCTAGGCAGTGCAATTCACAGACCAAAAGTCTTTCTGACCACAGTGCGGAGGGAGAAATGCTGAACAAAAATGCAAGAGTGCATCTTGATCAGCATCTCTTCATCACAGATGGTGCTGCTCAGAATGCAATATTTTAAATAAAGTCACATACACTACCAATACCCATGACTAGTCAAATCTGCCCGGATAGCACCTCAAAGGGCCACACAGCTATTTTCATGTGCAAAAGAAAACAAGGACAATGAATCTCGTGGGCATCTCAATAATGGACCCAAGTGCTTTGACCTCTTCTTTTCAGTGGCAGGTTTCACTGTATGTTCACCTTTTTCCCTAGTTTCAGAATGGAAAGTACTTCCAGATGCCACAATGGTACTCAAATTAATGGAGTTTTACTGAAGACTAGATATTTCCAATATGTATAAATACAATGTAGTGGGTATTAACATCCATATGTGTACATACTTACAACAGCACACAGTTAAGATCTGTGTTGGTGTCCTCTTCATCTACATGTAGCCCAGACAATACAACTGTTCCCTGGTATATATGTACAACATTGGCACCAATTGAACATTACACAGTTATACATGTTTTACATACACAAAGACTGTTTTGTGAAACAGCTACACGTGTATGTCTGTGGCCGAGAGTAGTTGTGACATGCAGTACTGTTCCACAGAATGACATCAGCTGGCATCCCAATTATCAGAATCAATGACAGCCAGGCATATCAAAGAAGATGCCACTAGACACTGGGGCAGCCTAGTGAACTCATCCCCATCAATGCGTGCTGTGTCCAACCACACAAGATCAATATTCCATTCCTAACTGCACATGTTTCACACTCGAGATTTGTTTGCTAAATCAATCCCTCCTGTTGCACGTGCTCCATGAGATCCCCGTCGATTCAATCAGATTAGACAGCAGGCTTAACTCTCAATTATCTCAATCATGAGGAATCTGCTTCTTGATGCATCATTGAATAGTTTGTTTGTGGGTTTTTTTAGCCTAATTCTTCAATGAAATATCACCAGTAATGCAACTGAGAATTTCACTGGTCTCAATGGTTATTGAAAAATGTGGTACTGGCAAAGTATACATCAGGAAATTTATCAATTGGCCCATGTCTAGTGATAATAATGATCCACACAGCATGGTATAAAATAGTTCTGCATGTGTATGAGAGAGAACGTCAACTTAGGAACACCAAATGATGGTAAAGACCATGCAAGCACGCTGTGTGCAGTGACTTCATTATGGACATGAAGTAACTGTGTACAAGTCTTTCACCCCCGCAATCATTATTCTTAGAAGACATGTGCTCATCGTCCACTGAACTAATTGTACCTGTATCTGAGGCTACACCTAAAAAATTTGACCTATGACAGCACTTTGCAAGAACATAACGTATATGTGGCAAAACTAAAGGCAGGACCCTGTATTACTTACTGCCAACTCCAGTCATTTACCACCTGATCCAAAGTGATCATGCGCTTAATTATTTGATGTGCTGAAAAGCTGCAGTGTATAGCAGCATTTTTAACTTGTTCCCGGCACAAATAAGTTATTTAAAACAGCTTTCCATGGCAAGGAAAGCTGTTTTAAAGCACTCTGACCCAGGATATGTGATTCACCTTCTCATTTACAATTCTCAAGTAAAACATTTCAACTCAATGAGAAAGTGAAGCATGGCTATTGAGGCTGACAACATCCAACATCCTAGCAATTTGAAGAAGTTGAATAGCAAGGAGTTGTAACAAGGAGCGAGGAGATGCATTTACCTGTAAATAAGATATCTTGTGCCACCAAATTTCATCAAATAAATTCAAAGGTATATGGCAAACCCAAAACTTCTGTCATCTAATTTTTCCACCTGGCATTTTAATCTTATGATGACGACCCTCCAGCAATTATTTATGACTTACTTGGCCCGCAGCATATCACTTATTAGACCTTGAAGGTACTGAACCAGAACCCTGAAGGCAAGTTCAGAACAAACATCATATACTCATCGACATATTTACAGGAAGATGTCCTTGGGGTGTGTGTAATTCAAACTCACTGGGGAATCATCATCCAAAATAAGTTTATAAAAGTGTTCCTGGTATACTTTTTGTTTACCCATTAAGCTGTGCATCACTGGTTGACAGCCAATGTTGTGCAACTTGTGATGCAACAGAGTAAGGTATAACTCAGTTTTTTCCTCCTACAAACCACACACTGCATATTCTTGCCGTGCAGTTTGAACCGTGGAGAGGCACACTTCATATATGAAGTTATATGGCAGATAAGGAAAGTGACAAAATGCAACAGGCGTTGATCATCTTTTACTCAGTTTTCTTGGTCAGCCAACTCCTTTTTTACGTACAATCTCCGTCATTCATCCATTCTTTTGAGCAGGTGGCTAACTACTGAACCAGATTTGAAGTACAGTACTGAAATGCACAGCCTGCTTGTGGACCCAACCTACCCATCATCAACTTGCCCTTTTCCCGTTAGATATCCTTAAGTGCCACTCTACCATTCAACTTGCACTGTGAGAATATGACATTTTTTCAACAATAAGTTTCAGTCATATCTTACTATGTTGCACCATAAATTGTACCACATTTGAAAAAAATAAATAAAAAACAGTAATGCATGACATAACTGATAAACAAAAAATTCCCAATGGCTTTGCACCACAACAGCCCAATTTATGACCTTTCCCCATAAATATGTCCATGAGTATATAATCATACCAAGGAAGGTGCACATTAACTTCCTTTTCCAACTGCAATCAGTCAGGTAACCGGGCCATAACATGTTTTCTCTGCCCTTTATTATATCCTTATGATTGGTTCATACACTGATAACAATTTATCCAGAAATGACCTATTGGATAATAGATATGCCTTGACATTGTGTCATGGATCTGATTGGTATTTAAACAACTGGCCCAGCCACAGGTTGACAGAGATGCTGCTGGCTGGCTGTGGAAAGAATCTCTGATTCAACATTTTCTCCTTTCTTTATGGGTCCACCCCAAGGGGGAACCTATCATGTTTTCAGGTTGTCTGTCTGTGCATCTGTCTGTCTGTAGTTCCATCCCTGGTTTCATCTCTCCACCACTTGTTTGTGAATGTGACAATGCAAGACTTATTGGGCTTATAAAATTTACCTCATTCATACCTTGACACAATTTCTTGACTTTATAATATTTTGGTAACCTTGGCCTCATTTTCAAAGTCAAAAGACCACTGTTTGTTCAATGACAGACCCATCAATTTTGACTCTCAACAGATAAAGTGCCGGAGGGTATTGTTGTCCCCTGCATCATCTGTCTGTCCATCCGTCCATCTTGTCCACGTTACCGTGACATCTCAAAAAATATTCACCGTAGTTGCACCAAATTTTGTCACAGATGCAACTTATAATGGAGCAGGTTCCCATTGAAAACTAGCTTCCTCTTATTATTTTCACACTTATGAAACTTTTAAAGTACTTATTTCAAGGCTGTTTGAGTGGCGCACAAGGGGGCAACTTTACCATAATATCTCAAACAAGGAGGACTGTGACATTCCTCTGCTCAGCTGACCCTACATGCACACACTGAAGTTGTCCTGTGAACTATGATATCAAGGTCACCTCTGTTTCAGACCATGATCACTGTTGCTAACTTGTACATCCCTCTGCCCATCATATAAAAAAAATACAGTGAGAGGCCAACCCAAGGTACATCCCCACTCAGCTCCAAGTCAATCTGCTTGAAAAGTCAAAAATGTAAATTTCCATTGCAATCCCCATGCACTTGCACAGTAATCAATATGAAGGAAGCATCAACCAACAAGCACCCAGACTGATTTTTAAAAAAAATTTAAATGAGGCACGTATCTTCACCTAGCAAACAAACTTGTTTCCCCCTCCTACAAGCTGTATTTCCACCAAGTTTCAGAACAATCAAACTGACAGTTTGGAGAAGTCCAAAATGACCTCAACGCAAAAAACAAAAACAAAACAAAAAATCAGAAACTTGTAGCAACATCTGTTGAACAAATTAAGGCCTAGGGATCCCCAGATGGGTCCCTATACAATTTCAAAGCAATTGGCTGAGCAGTTTAGAAGAAGATTTTTTGAGATTTAGCCAAAAACAGAACAAAACAGGGACTCAGCCCTATGGAGTTGGCACCTGCTGGGTGTCTTGTGAAGTACATTTGATGCCATATGCCAAATTGAACAAAAAGACAAAACAGAAGTCGAACTACCAATGCTTAAAATCCATTCAATGCTATCATAAATGGTTGATACATCATGTACTTACTAACTTAAGCATGCCAGCAAATAATTGAGATAAACAATAAAACTTCCCCACAGCAACGACAGCATATTGTACACTATCCTTCATCATTGAACAAAAATTGTAAGGACAATAACTTTGGCTCCATCCCAAAAATACATCTTAATATTTCTTATTGATGTGAGCATATCAACACCCCTGGCATACTGTGTGCAATGCAAGTCAACTTTCAGCAGCTTCCCTGTGGCCTGCAAGGACAAATGTTTATCTGCAAGCGTGTGCATTTTATCATAGACAAACTTAAATACTTGCCAATGGCTAGGCCTATTTCGATTTTGTGGCTTGTTAAAAGGATAAAAATCAAACAAATGTCCGCTTTTTGTGACATTTGGAAGGTTACAACTACAAAATTTATCCCAAAACTTAGCAACTTTGCACCTTTGCCGTCATGATGTTTTGTATGCAAATGGGCATATATGTCATTTTGCCTCATTATAAATGCACTTTGATCACATGCCCCTCACTGTCCAATCAAACTTGTTCTCAAGCCATGTGGCAGGTCCAATGTCCGCAATGTTCGAGAACAAGTCATATTCACGCAAAGATTATTGGACCAAGATGCCACATTTTCACATCATACTTTTATAGAAAGACTTCAGTCGAACAAAGCTAGATACAGATAAAGGCAGGAGTGAATATTCCTTATGGAAGGCAAGGAAAATACGCAGTGCCGGCAGCAGATAAGCGGAGAGCTACAGTACAGAACTTCAAAAGATTTGCATCAACACCATTTGTTGTTCAACACTGTCTCCTATGCATCACATCCTTATTGATGTTTTTAACACCATTCTGTTGTTTTAATTTTATTAAAATGTTTGAATGGAACAAAACATAGCAGAAAATCACCCCTGGAACCATGCCTGTGTGACTGTTTACACTCCCTGATAGCCCATGCCATTTAGCATGCTCTGGCAGCCACACATGTACATACACAAGTGTAAGGACCTCATCTTTCTGCATAAGTGAGGCCCTTTCAGGGAAAGTCACGTTCTGTGGAATTTGCCTCATTTTGGACCTTGTTATGGTGATATGCAAAACCCCTAACAGAAGCCACACATTTGTCGCCTTTGCACAAGCACCAAAAGGATGTACATGGTCTTATGACGAGTCTTAAGATTAGCAAGACCAAAAGATACTTTCACAAGGCAACACGGTCTCTCTTTGGTGAACATGTTATTATAGTCTCATTAATATATGCCAATCATGTATGTAACATTCTTTTCTAATGTTCGCGACCCCTTGGCCCAATTTTTCAGTAGGTGGACACCAAACAGAGATACATATGGACACAAGGAACAGTTCAACAGCTCAAATAATTTAGTACATACTAGTTTCAGTTACACTATATGTTTATGCAACACACATGAAACACATATCTGGTGATTTTTTCCCTTTATTTTGCAAAATCTGAAGATACAAACCATTACAAAATAGAAATATTCTCCACAACCTCAAGATACACACAAACCACGTTGTGTGATTTGGTCATCTATGCTATATAATGGTATGGCAAAAAACCCAAACAAATTCATAAAAAAATAAAAAAAGTAACTGATGCGTGACCATTTGACACACTAGGGAGAGACCAACCCAAGGTACATCCATAAAAGTTTGAAGTGAGTCTGACTGATGGTTTTGGAGCAGTTGAAAATGTGGATTACAGACGGACGATGGACAACAGACCATCCTATAAGCTCAGCTGACTGACAAGTCAGCTGAGCTAAAATTCCAAAAATCACTGGACCATGACTATTTGAACAAACTTGATAGCAGCTTTACCAAATTTTTGTAACAGATGCATCTTATGATGGGCCAGGTTTCTATTTAAAACCAGATTCCTCTTTGTATTTATAAATTTTTCATGAAACTTACGAGTACACATATTTATTTCAAGCCCGTCTGGGTGTCACACAAGGGGATGACATTACCAAAATGTGTAAACAAGGATCCAGCACAGCTTCACCAAATTTTAATCAGAGATGCACATTATAATGGACCACGTTCTATGTAAATTGCATGTAAATTGTTCTACTGCAAAAATCTCAAAAAAAAGGGAAAAAATGCGAAGTTGAGGATAAAAATATTGTGGGCGTCAAGGGTAACCCGTTCTCTAAATGCTATTTTAATTTTTGTAAATGATGTAAATCTGCTTACATCTAATAATGTAAATATATATGGGGTTCAGAGTCCAGCTTTATGCACACAATTTGTCCCTTTGCGCAAGTGCCAAGTATTGTTCAGCGACACAGAGTACCACCTTTACTGGGTTTGCCTGAACTGTGTGTGCGTCCTCTGTTAAAATATCCAAAATATCACTAGTACCACATACTTTACAAACTTATGAAAGTTTTAGCTAATCTCAACTCTTCATGTATTCTTTTCACAAAAGTTAAATGCTCTCCACAGTGGGACAGGACCTGGACTTGTTTTAGAATGATGAATCCTACTTGGGAGCATGGCTAAGGAATTTGTGGGGACAGCATCACTCACTGATTGCAGTGCCACACAGATCAATAAAGCGTGGGCTTCAGCTTCCTACATGTCTGCAGTCAGCAGTTCATGTCCCCATGTGAACACACCTGTTTAAACTCCATATACAATGGTAAGCAGCAGCAGCACTGCTTGAGTTAAGGTGGCTACATTTTGGACCTTCGCAAGGGCAGAAGTGGTTTTGCCAAGGGGGACAAAATATTATGTCCAAAACTTCAGGCCCCTCACATAAACTATTGTATTGAAGAGTTTTCTATTACTTTTGTTGTTGTTGTTGTTATTGTTTATGTAGTACAAACATGCACAGGTAGGGCTCAATCCTGGCTACCCACAAGTAGCCAATGCCCCCCCCCCCCAAAAAAAAAGGGAAAAAAAAAAAAAAAAAATGGCTAAATTATAACCAGCTTGGAGCAAGACGACCCCAAACCTGTCACTTAATTTTAAACATTGGTACATTTTGGCCACCACAGACTGGTAATGGCTTTCATTCATTACACTTTGGTGGTCAGTGGCTCCTACAAATTTTTTCTAACTTTGAGGCATGACATGGTTTTTCCTCATCCTCAATGCAGCTTTGTTGAACTTACTTGATACAAGTACCATATACATGTACAGCATGCTAAAACACATCAAAATGTGGTTTTTGGTGCTTTTAACAAAACGATTTTCTGGTGTTTTTATATCAGAGTAACACTGCCAAAGGTGTGACAAAGCCAAGGTACCGATTTGTTATGTGCACTTCACGGTTGAAAATGTCATTAAACATAATTGTGTACTGAAGTGTAAGCATGTTAAGACTGAAAAGTTAAATTTGATGTTACATGTATTACATGTATGTTTGTCATAGCTGCAGCAAATTTTGGCATCAAAATGACATACAGAACCACTGTCCAAACAATTCACAAGGAACATATAAGAAAGCAGAATTAAAGGGGTGACCAATGACACACAAAATCACCTGGCATATTACATAATCCTTTCTTGGATAGGCCAACTTTGAGGCAAAATCCAGAAATTGCAGATGATCTCATCACATAGCCTTTCATTGAAGACGTCTTGTTTGGGAGGAACTTCCATATTAATAAAGCAAAGTCCTACCTGACAAAGATGAGCAACAAGTTGCCAGCAACAGTATATGGATGCGTTGTTCCCTGTACCCATGTACATGTATGACAGTCTGGACATGCCACTGGGCACCAGACAAACTAACATGTCCACCTTAAACTCCTCCTCTACATAGCTCTACTACAGAAGGGAACCAGCAAGCATAGTCATTAACATATTCTAACCACACATCGAATTTCTGATATTTCATACAAATTTGCATAATTTTGATCAAATGACTTTAATTTATACCAAATAATTCTTGTTAAGCTTTGGGGTTGAACGTCAGCATGAAAATTGAGTATGCGTCCCTTAGAAATATCCCAGCAACTATTCCTTTATTTTTATTCCATTGTGCATCTAATTTGCATACTGTATCAAAAGTACCTGAAGGATCCTCAGATAAAGGTCAATACATTTACCAGGCTCCATTGATCACAGTCCATAGTGAATGCATATATCAGGCCCCTGGACTGTGTGACTACACCACAGCTGGTATATACTCCCATTTTGATACTCCATACCACTGTTCTAACACACAACTGTTGCTTTGTCACAGTTTCCATTTTTATCCAGAATGCCCTTGTCTGAATGTCAAACCTGAATGAAATAAAATTAACATAATACAAAAGTATCTTTGTATTCAAAGATACTACTTCCTCATTTAAATTTTCTCATACCATGTACTCAAATATTTCAAACCCTTTCCCCCTTAACTGGCCAAAACCATTTAGTAATAAAGTAATATTTGATTCTAGATACTTTTGACTACTTTCAAAAGTAAGAAACGAGAAGCCTCTGACATCTCCTGTGCTAAGCTGACCTTGCATGCACAGATTATACTGTTGAATTCATTATATAGTACCTCAGGTACATACATACATGTATATCTAACCTTGTGTAAAGCTTAAAGGATGACAGCAAATATTCCTGTGGCCCACTGCACATTTTGCCACTGGTGGTGCTATGTGTCTGACCTGACCTCACCTTGAGCACCAAAAGTAGACACAAGGTTGCTTGGACACAAGGCATGATGACACAAAACAGTCATGTTCATTTCTTGTTCTTCCGTATAATCAAGATAATGGTGCCCTTGCCTCTGTGAGACAAGTAAACTGTCTGTACCTTTAGGACGAACTGCCAAGTCTCAACTGTACTTCGGGCCCATCGACACAGTTCTGCGTGTTCCATGCAGGCCAAGGTGCTATTTCTATATTTTACCAGTCACTTTTTTCATTCCTACTGTAATTCTATTAGCCTTTTTTCCGATGACAGGGGTCCGTAATTAGCATTGCTTGTTTCCCCATTGCTTTCTGTAATAACTCACGTTTAAATCGTGCACCCAAGATTGATATTTTGAATTCACAATCTCACTAGCTTTCCAAATGCAAATTGATCATAAATTTGAAAGCTTTCAATCTTGCTATTCTTGTGATGGTTGTGTAGTGCTACTTTAACTTTTTCAGTGCCACATTTCAACAGCTTTCCTGGATGCGCTTTGAGTGCAATGTGCCCAAAAGTGCCCTGAGGAAAGCAGTTGACCAGGACTCTTACATCCTCTGGATAATAGGCATGTTGGTACTTGAATGAAAAGTCTTTTTACATGGAAACAGGAAACTAGCATCGTTATTACATTTGAAAGTAGTTTGTTCTAAATTGTTTGACTGCTGTCACAACTGATATTGAAAGAGTTAAGGACTCACAGACATAGGAGGTTCACTCATGTTTTGCATTTCTTAGCCTTCTGCTCTCTTAAACTTAAACAACAGAACTGTGATGGTCAAGTGTTCAGCTAACCTTAAAGTGGTCCTATGACCTTGAGAATTAGGTTTCAGTCACCCCTGGGCAGTTTCAACATGACTCTCACAGACAACAATTGTCATGCACCATATCAAAGTTCTAGCACAAACAGTTCTTGAGCTATGTAGTCAGTTGAGTTAATATATCCAACAAAGTATATACATCATTCAGTAAGTGCATGTTCTGAGGATTATAATACAAATACTAAATGGAATGGGAAATCATTTAAAACTAGTTTCATACCCTAACTCAGTCCTTTGGAGACTCAGTCAACAACTTTCCTCAAGACATTCCAGATGCATGGCATCCAAAGGGCATGGAGGGAAGCTCTTTGGTGATTGCATATTAAAGAAAGAAACAGACGACATTACAATGCTGGATTACTGTTGGTAAGTTTCAATGGGAACAAGTGCCTGCAAATCCATCAGCGTCAGACCTCTAAGAGTTAATGAATGCACATACCCTCCATTGTATCTGCTGGCATTAGTGACCACCCTAATATATGTTTTTAATGTATCTTGTTTCTTGAATCAATGCTGTGCATTCAGAATTAAAAATGCCCACTCCAGACAGGAAAAGAGGGCCTCTGTACCATTGGATCTAATGCTGCAGACAGAATATCTTATTGGCCTTCACTGTGTATCCTATGTTTGTTCGTAAATTGTGTGAGCAGAGTTTCCGCTAGATAATGCTGGGTGAACGAAAACTGGGAAATAAACTTCAGACATGTGATTATATATGTTCTGGGCACACTGCATACACAACTTAAAATTTGTGCTGGGGATTTAAATCCATAGACAAAGTAATGTATATAGTTGTGGGAGAGTTCTGACCATAAAGCCTCAGTTTTGTATATTCCACAATTTATAAGGACTCAAGATAAGTTGATTTGACCAACATATAAAATACAGATACACATTCACATATTTAAAATGCAATACATACGATGGTCAGGGAGACCCTCATTAAGACAATACTTTGTCACTATCACGAGGGCCAACCTGATTAGAAATACATGTACTGACAATGACGAAATTATGGCAGAATCATAATTTGGGGTTATCAAGTACCTATTGTATTTCTGCACAATAAATAAAATCCTCACGAACAAAATTGCTAGGCTTATAACTTACCGGTTTGCACATATATAGCAGTTTAGTGAAAATAAAGGTGTCTAAATAATTTTCAAGACATAATGTTTAGCAAACTTAACTATTCCTTGGAGATTGTGAGTATGGAATTTATCCCAAATGGTAGCTGCCAATTGATGAGTTTATAGTTTCTGGCAAATCAAATCTAAGACAATTTTTAGCAAAGTTATGAGAATATTAAAAAAGCAGCACTTAAAAGGCAAAAGTCCTTACCTTCTTTGTTGCCTAGCATTTTTTTGTACAGATAAATTTCTTGATCAAACAGCTTTGCAGGTATTCCTTTTATACACATATTTAACTCAAGAAGTCAAATGTGCTGCAACACTTCACTTCCATATTGTCCATACATGCATAAGAAATCTGTTTGATAATATCTATACTCTCCATGTCAGTTCCTGTTTCTTCCTACTACCTGTGAAATACTAGTATATAAACAGAAACAATGAAGATTTCTTTTCTGTTTCCATTTAAAAACAAAAAACAAAAAAAAAAACAAAAACAAAAAAAAAAAAAAACAACAACAACACACACACACACACACACATGTCCACAGTATAATTTAGTGGGAACCAATCAGAACATTTTTCAGAGCTTGGAATACCCACATGTGTATCTCTGATACCGGCTCCTTGTCTTGCTTTAACCCTATGAACCCTGATCTCCCACAGAAAGTGAGCATCTCCCCCTGGGCTCCCACGGAAATACGTGTATTTTGATCAGTTTTGCAGACCGCTTTAGCGGTCTGCTGGGTTATATCATCTCTTACTCAAACCGCTATAGCAGTCTGTTGGGTTCTATCGGTTAATACTTAACTGTCATGGCAACTGGACTATGTGCTGCCAGGCTCCTAATCTAACATTAAAGTTTTTTGTTTTTTGTTTTTGTTTTTTTTTGGAAACACAAAGACACATTGTATTACAGCCTACAATTACCAAAGTGTCTTGTCCAAAAACCTCCTTGACATATTCCTTGGCAACCTCATCTGTCATATAGAATCCCACATATGTTTCACTATGCTCTAAACAACAGCAAAAAACAAACAAACAAACAAACAAAATCCTTCTTCCAAAGTGGTGTCTCCACTCTGGATAGAAAGACCATGTTCTTCTACACTTCAAACGATTTATGTTGTAAAAAAGTTTACGAAACCTCTGGAAAATAAAGAACTTCCTCTGGGTGATCCATCATACTCTGACAAACTTCTTCAACATGTTTTAGCCCACAGCTAAAGTTGATGAGAGAGACCCCAGTAAGATTACAAATTGAACCTCCATGTATATGCCTAGAGACAGCTATTCCATGTATTTATCAAGGAATTGTGTTGGACAATAATACCACTATACCAAATGGCAAGAAACTGTGTGCCCCTTCTCCTGTAAAAACAATAAACTAAAACTGTAAGGAACCATTATGGGAACTGCAGGTAGCACCCAGATGAACTAGTTCATAGATCTTTTGGGGGACCCCCATAAGTGGAACACCAGAAAAACTTTCCAATTGGAAAGACTGCATTGCTAAGAGCATAATACTGACTCCATGGATGTCCATGATTTTACATCATTTGAAATTAAAAAGCAATCAAGAGATTGCTAGATCTATACCCCCTTCCTTCACGATACATCTGTCAGTATTGACAGGAGTCATTCTTGTGCTTTATGAACATTCACAGCCAGTAAGGTGGCAAGATCACCCACCTTCAAGCTCGTCCGAGACCTTACATAGGACTATAATCACCTGCAATTTGAAAAGCCTATGTCAGAAACATTTTAAGTTATTGTGTGAAAACCAAATTCACTAAATTGGCTCTCTGACCCTGGGATTTGGGTCAAGGTGTTCCATCTTCAAACTTGTCTGAGACCGTATGCAGGATTAAAATCTTGTGCAATAAGAAAGGTCTATGCAATATCGCAATAACGTCATCATGGTTGACGCAAGTCCGATGGCCTTCAAATGAATACATTAAAAGTTTCATAAAGAGTTTTATAATGATCAGAGGAGCTGGTTTTCAATAGGAACCTAGTCCATCATAAGGTTCTTCTGTGACAATAGATATCGCGGTAACGTCAACAAGAAGGACGGATGGACAGCGCAGGGGAAGACAATACCCCCAGCACTTTATGTGCCGAGGGTAAAAATGGCTCTATGACCTTGGGATTTGGGTCAAGGTCACCCTTTGCACACTTATATGAGACTTTAAATCATGTGCAATATGGAAGGCCAATGTCAAAAACTTTTCAACTCATCGCATGAAAACCAAGTTCACTAAAATGGCTCTGTGACCTTGGTAATCAGGCAAGGTCACCCATCTTCATACTCATCTGAGACTTACATAGGTATATAATCACCTGCAATTTGAGAGGCCTATGTCAAATATTTGTTAAGCTATGGCGTGAAAAGCAAATTAACTACATGGCTCTGCGACCTTGGGAATTGGGTCAAGGTCATCCATATTTGAGTTCGTATGAGACCTTATGCAGGATTATAAGCATGTGCTATATGAAAGGCTTATGTAAAAAAAAAAATAATTTTCAACCTGTCACCTGAGAACTATCCGGACGGACACGTGCACTGACACAGGACAAAGAAATTGATATATGCCCTCCTGGGGGGAGGGGTATAATAAAGGAACAGCCACTGCAAAGGAGATAAAACATAAGCAACCATATCACTTAAAATCTACATTGTATGCTGAAAAACTTTAGGACAGCTGCTACCAGGAAATCAGATCAAACCAAAGCGTCGACAATCATCCATCTTCTGACATGTGTCATTGTAAATAAGGCAACAAATATCTGCATGGTGTATACACACAGACTTACCAAAATTTGGTCTGTTAAAGCAGCCCTCTGACCCAGTTTTGCTTTGAGCCAGTCCTTTTCTCTTCTTCAACACATACAGTGCTTCAATCCTCCCTTCTGCTAGAAGATGGATTTTGACACAATATGGGAGGCCCCCACTGAAGCAGTTGCCTATCACTTCCATGTTACATGTTTCCTCGATATCAGTCAGTTATACTATAATATGGTCTACTTGACAGACCATATCATCAGCATTACAATGAGGGGGTACTGCATATAAATGTTTAACCTGCACCAATGCAACGGTTCAAAGTGTAACTTCTTGAATCAGCACAAAAGATGTACACATTACGTATGTATCTTAAATGCCCCATTTTGTTACACATAATTTGTGCCCCACGAAGCACATGTCCATCCTCAAAGCAGCACTTTGTACTACAAACATTATCTGTGCTCTGTGGTCGTTGTCAACAGGTCACACCTATGTGTTCAAGCTTATTGGGCACACCTAAAACAGAATACCTTCACCTGGCTGCCATCACGGGATACCAATGCTTTAATTTTCCAGCATGAAAATCTCCTCAATTTTAAAATCTCCCATTGTTCTGTCAGTACTAACAATGCAAACAAGTGAACCTCCAGTTTTTCTGCCCAAACCCTTATTATGTCTTGCCTACATTTATGCTGTCCCACTTGGCAGCCTCTACTGACACATTTCCAGCCTACTCTTGCTTCCTACAAATTTTCTCCCACATGGCCACAAAGAAAGACCACTCAAAAACAAAGACGTCATTCACTCATGTACTTGCCTTCCAGTAATGTCCCAGTTATGGAGAAACCTGTGGACACAGTCTTCCCCAAGTATCCTCCTACAAATTCACACAGCTGCAGGGACATCAACCCATATGGAAATTCAATGAAATTATGATCGCTTCAGAACTTCAAAATAGAGTGCATGGATTTTTGTCAATATGTCAGATTATTCCATAATGCCCAGTCTGCATAAGTGATTAATTCTGCCACCTGTGTATATCACAGAGACAAAAAGATGAAAACTGTGACAGTCCTGTGCTCAGTTAACCTTGCATGCGTCAGGACCACACAGAGGAGTATAATCTGGTGTAATGAAACAACCAGAGAAAATATAAATACCTAACAATGAACTTATTTTTCTGCCCCTTCCCAACTAAAACTAACAGCAGACAATATTGTTAAGAATAAGTATCAGGCCAGAGAACAATTTAATGTTCTGTGCAAGATGTGGACTCCCGAGGGCGGAAGTACACAAAACTGTGCTGCACTGGATCATTATGCGCCCAAAAAAACAGCCAATCAGATGGCTGAGCTGTTTTAGTGGCACAAACTTCATATCGCTAGGCATAGCACTGAGGTGCTGGGAAAGAGATACCCGACCTTTGACCTCTCTTTCTAGTAAGACCCTTAAATTATCTACATGATCCAGTATTATAATTCCTGATTTACATCAATATAACTGACAACATCTGACCCAACTTCACTTACACATGAAGTGAGGATGCTCAGTTATGGATTCCAGTGATGCTCCTTCTATACAGATAGGCCATAGGCTATGAGTCATAGTACTTATTTATTTCAAAAGCCTTAATGAACAGGGAAGTGATTGCAGGTTTCAGACGATCTAGGAACCTGTCGGACCTGTTGGTATGATCTGGGCTTTGCTGCAACCAAGATCCAGATTTTAACCCAGCGGTTTCTGGCAAGAAACATGCCAATGAATGCAACAGGCAAAGTTGCAGATATTGTGCCTGCCTTGATACTTCAGGCAGAGCCACAAGCACACAAACAGGTACAACCTGTGGGGTTCCCAAAGGAGGTTGCTCTGAAAGCTCCAATCTGGTATACCTCCTTACCTGCAGTACATGCCAAAAACACTATGTTGGCCAGACTCTGCACCCGCTTAAGGACTGGCTACGAGAGCACTTCCAGCACATCAACAACAGAGTGCTGGCTCAACCATTGGGCAGACATTTTGCCCAACAAGACCATACTGGACTTGACCTCAAGGTCCAGGTTCTAGAGTACATCCTTACTCCCCCTTGTCTAGAACGCGCTAAACAGCTGGGACTAGACAGGGAGAAACATTGGATGCACCAATTGCGCTCCATACAGCCCTTCGGTATCAACATCATGGGAAAATGAACTCCTTTACCCAGTCCTTATGCTAAAATTTTCAAGTTCAGAGCTCATCTTCCCATAATGGAACTGCTAGAGAAACACTTTCAGTGGTATTCTCCCTTGGCTAAGGCACACACACTAATTACACTGTGTAGTCACACTGTCTCAGGTCCCTAATTCAGGACTTGCTGATACGTCATTATCACACACATTACACCCTTATACATATACCAACATTGGTTGTGTAGGCCTACAAGTAGCAGCCATAAGTTGTTTTCCTACTGCTATCCAAACATGGGTTTGGATCACATTTCACTATGACAACCCAAATCATAGTGGAACCCAGCTTCCGTGTTATGGATTTACAGTGAAAACTCATTATAATTATACCATCTGTTCCCTAAAAAAGTGTCAGATAGCTGAATATGTCAGATAAATGAATCAAATAACAAAGAAAATGGACTTTTTCCATAAAAATTCGTATCATTATATTGAACATGTCGAATATCTGAGTGTCGTTATCATAAGGTTTCACTGTACATCTTGTGTGTTTTACATGACAATGGTAAAGCGCATTTCGGGGGTTTAACGGTTCATTTCATTTGCCATCTTGTCCCTGAAGAGTCAATATAATTGACGAAACTGGTCAGACTAAATCCTAAGCTTTTTTCTTTTTTTCTTTTTTTCTTTTTTTTTTTTCTTAACCGGTGGTACCTGCAAGCACAACAACCTCGTGTATCTGCTCACTTGTCAATGCTGCGGACTTCAGTATGTGGGACAAACCAAACGCACATTGATGAGGAGAATGAGCGAACATTTCCTTTACATCATGCATAAAGATGTAAACCAACCACTGGGCAGACACTTTTGCCTCCCAAATCACTCAGCAACAGATCTCCCTCTCATTATCCAGATCCTAGAACATATCCACATCCCTCCTGAGATGACACGTACACTGTCTCTCAGACTCGAAAGAGAACGACATTGGATACACCAGTTAAACACTACAGAACCGTTAGGCCTCAATGTTATGGGTAGATAGACTTACTTGCCTAGTATCATGCTAAATTTTTAGTTCTGAGTCTATCTTCCCCCACATAACCTCGTTGTCAACCTTTCCTCAAAGTTGACCTTAGGAACACCGTAAAGCTCCAATCGCTATCAGTCTGATACGTCCTTTATTCCCACTAAATATGGAAAGCCATTTCCTTTTAAGGCTGAAAAAACAGGCCTAGTACACAGAGCTCACTCTGTGCATAGCAACCACTATTTAGTTCTTACTCTCATGATGTCCTCGTTTTCCGAGATGTCACCCCAACTCGTTAAATCCAACAGTTGACTGGTAGTCTCAGTCTGCGTCATGACGTACGACCACCATGACGTTGACCTAACGTCAATTAGCAACGTTACCCCTGCCTATAAAAGCAGCGGGACACGGTGATCCTAACTGCCACTGATGAGTATCACTTGATACGAAACCGGTCTGGCTTTCTCTCCTAGTTTTGGTTCCCCGTCACTGGTCTTGCCAGGTTTTAATTTTTAAATTTTTAAATCCTAAGCATCCTGCTATCCGTTGCGGCCTTTGCATGGTCTCATTTGCTTATAGTACTAACTTATGCAGAAGTTGACTTTTATGCTCAGCAAGGCAAAATTTCATTATGGGTTTCTTAATGAAACTTTACAAACAGGTCGCATTTCCAAGAGTCTAAGTATTAACATTGACCCCCAACTACCCAGTATAAGTACCAGATTTATGTTTGAATGGACAGAGATTACTGAAGACACGCAAAACAAACTAACTGTCTATCACAATACTGGTTAGAACACATGAAGGAACTACAGGATGAAATCAAAGACGCATATGTATATATATGCACACTATGCACCAAAATCAAGAAATTCAACAGATGGATACATTTAAAACAACATATTGCCAGGATCCATCAGAACCCTACCAGGAGATGCAAATGTCTGAACTGCAAGAGAACATATGGCAGAAAGGACAACTTCAAACAACATTGGCAAAAAAAAACACAGTGGAAAAGTACCAGAGCCGATTATCAATGATGCATTTGAACTAAGAAAGCCAATTAAATCTGATAATAAGAAGGACACACGGGGAACATTAATAGATGTCCGTAAAACCAAAACAGCCATATTTAGGACATGGACAAAAAAAAAAAAAACAATCAACTGCCTCAGGTATCCCTATCACCATACTACAGTGTAACATCAAAGGAAAGTTGCATTTACCAATTAAATGCTCACCAACCAGACAAGAACTTTTACGCACTCGGCAACTCTGAGTCCAGTACAAAATCCACCCCTTGTACGAGTAAAGTCAATTTAAAAGCTGACGATATTGTTAAGAAGCACTATTTGCCACCTATATGTGAAAAATTTATGCCTCACAAACATCAGAGAGGTACATCTCCATTTTTAAATCCACATGTCCAGAAGAAGAACAACCTGCTGGCCTTGGTCCAGCCCACATATAGCCCAGGTGCAAAAGACCTATTTTACAATGGACTGCCGGATTACCTGACGGAATTAAAGCTTTAACACAAACTTTTAAATCATATTAAACAAAATTTGGACTCTGTAATTATAAAGATCTTTGTAATTAATCTACTTAAAAAACTTTTACCATGACAAGAGAAACCCAGGACTCAGTACCTACTTCTATTATAATATATATTTCTATATGGATTTACAGAAGAGATAACAATACACGGACAGAATAAATGGTCAACAAGAACACTAAGACTTGACTTGTTTGTAATAATTCAGAAATGAATAATATGAATAACAATATAGACTGAAATTTACAGAAATTATGAACTTAGTTGAGCTTATTGGAACACAACAGTATAACGTCACTTCCTATTCAAACAGAAAGTTTCATAACTCCTTTTTTTATAGTACTTAACCAATTTTTACAATAAAGGGAGCTCCTGCGCTGCCCTGAAGAAACCCATACAATGGAAACTAGTTGGGAAGGGACAGAAAAATAAGTTCGGTGTTGGGTATTCATATTTTTTTTGGTCATTTGGTCTGTTGGAAATGTATAATTTGTATGCCATTAGCCTAAGGGCTTATGACATCTCCCCTGCATCCCTGGTGGATCCAGACCGACGTCTCCTAGAGTGACTTGCTTGAGAGTGTTGCCTAGTCATGTTTCAATACCTACTCTGTGAATTTCAGAAATGATATGATATCTCAAACTACCTCTACCATCTTCACTGCAACTACAACAACAGCGCACAATGCTTCTGATAATACAGCTGATATTTCAGTCACCATCACCTCTGGTGAATCTCTAAGAGATCCCCAATGTCCAAAAAGACAATGTCATACTACAGAGGAGCCTTAGTGACCATATGTCACTGATAGTGTGATGAATTCAGCTTGGACATGCAGACACCTTGCAAACAAGTAATATGAGCTATGATGATGTGGACAGAAATTTTTGTCCCTCATCCAAGGACAACGAGATCCGGAAGAGCGACATATACTTTCAAAGGCTATCATGAACTTTTGCAAAGCAAGGCAGGTCTTAACCCGCGTTTAACCAAACTGTAAGCACAGGCTGACTTTTTTACCCACTGTCATGAAAGCCGGGTCATCCCCAATAAGTTGATCTTCAGACCGAAGATCTCTCAAGGGATCTTCATGTCAAAAAGATCCCTGATTAGCTGCAAGGAACATGCTTTCCAGGCAGAGCAGAGACAGGCGTTTCTTCTGTAGGATATTCAGAAACAAAATATGGCCAAACTTGAGACAGCAGCACAGAATGAACTGGTCCAACTGAAGTACTGTTAAGGCCCAGATGTTACCATTTACAAGTTATCAAACAGTAGGTTGGGATTTTGAGTGAGAAATGACAAGAACAATGTCTGTTCCAGACAGGAAAAGAGAATGTCCAATTTTATCAAGCCAAATGAAGGCTTTGACAATGCTAACACAGACCTGCTTTTTCTCTTGAATGGGACACAAAGGAGCAACTCATCTCGGCAGCAGTCCCAGGGACCTCAGGTACAGGGGAGATCCCAAAACAATGACGTACTGCATCAACAAGTTCAAACTCAACAACGACAGAGAGGAGGAAATAGATTATTTCAGTCAACAAAGGATGCATCCAATCATCCCTACCCCCAGCAGTACAGACAATGGAGCAGATCTCCTTTGACTCCACCCAGACGACCCATTCGAAGGCGCCAACATTCACTGTAGACAACAAGCCCCAAATTATCAATCACAGACAGTCATACACTAGGCTCTGTTGAACTTGTGAGTTCCATGCAGAACAACTGCTCGGGGAATCAGATCAAAGACTACAAACCAGGGTACCCCAAGAATCTGCATTAAATTTACACCAAACAAGAGACATTTGTTTGAGTTATAGATCAAGTTCACATTCAACTTCAAGTTCTACTTCTCAATTACATGTATTGTGTGATATTTTACCCACCAGTGCAATGCTTCTACTTACGGACACGAACTTCGAAGTTACTTGTGGATAAGTCACATACTGGACCATGTACTTCAGAGAACCCACACTCTACTGCCAGAGTGATGTGATGTGCATCCTAATTTTCAAAGCATACACCCTACTGGCAATTCACCCTGTAGGATTACCTCACATTTGAGTACCTGGTTGTCTAATACATATTACAATGTTGCGGTCTGTGTTAGGATTTCCCTTGGTTTGTTGGTCTAGTTGCAACTGTTTATTTTACAATCATTGGGACTGAATATAATGCCCCAGCTTGTTTCCACTTCAGTTATACACTGGCAGGTGGTTTCACTAGTATAAGCTGTCCAGCTAGAGAGGGTACATGTTGGTTCAGGGGTAAGTCAATTTGTTCTTATCTGAACCTGTACTATACAAATTTAGTAATTATGGTTTGTTTGACAGGTATTCTTCTTTCATAATGAAGCTCTGCATTTATAAGCAAAACTTTGCATATTTAGCTAATTCATCAATTGCCACGTTCATATTTATTCATTATTATGTGGGTTGTCTTTACTGAATATATAGCTTAGACAAGGAGACCCTACTCAGAGAGACATGTACGGGTAATGGGCTCCGAAACATGTTGAGTAGTTACCCGCTGAAGATCCTTTAATTTATTTGGGCTGATATAGCCTATAGTCAAAATTTTACAGAGGAACGTGTGCAATATGGACAATAGTACTTCCACATGTATATAAGTTAGACAGAGACAGGTTAGCTTATGGAGAGTAAAGAGTTCAGACTGCGGAATAGGTTAATGACTACTAGGAAATGGTTCTGGGCAAAAAGACACAAATACAATATGTTGATTCTTACTTTGATGGTAAAGCAAAACTTCTATCCACCCCGCTTGTGTTTTCAAAATTCAGCAATATATCCAATATCACTAGGGATATACTCATGATCAACTTATTTCTGACAACACCACTGTTCATCTTTCTGACTGTGAACTCTCTGCACCAGTACAACAGGTACTGAACAAAAGATTGTCCTTCTGCCTGGCCTCACAACAGCTTTATGGGACCAGTGTTCAAAGATACAGAAAGATTTCTTTTGAAACTTGAAACTACAAGCCTCTTTCAAAAAGAAACAGCAAGAGCAGCTACTTCAGCCAGAAGTATCTACTTCCACTGATAGTCACACATGACCCGCCTTTGGGGAGATTACCATTCCCCAATTAGCACATAAATAAGTTTAAAAAGCCGAGTATTTTCACACATAGTGATGTACACTTAGGGTATACTAATAATGACGCTTGCTGTAGAACAATAAAAAGTGAACTTGCTCTGCATCAGCCATTCCACAAGTGCATGAATTCAAGTATAGACAAATGCTGGGGTTTGAAACCAGGTACAGTGATCAGAAAGGCAGACAAAAGCTCAGTTATAGTAATCATGAATACCATGGATTACAATAGTGGAAGGACATAACTACCAAACACTGATCTCTACCCTAAAGTAGATGTCACTCTGACGACTATATACAACAACAGAATCAGGCTTCAACTCCAAGACCTACTGCAAAAACAAATCCATCATTCCTGAAATGACTGAGTGCCTGCATGTGCATGAACCATGACAACCATACTTTTACCTGCTGCCAAAGATACATAAAGGTATCTTCCCTCCACCAGGTTGACCTATTCTCAGTGCCAATGAAAGTGCTACAGAACAGATCTAAAGAACAAAATTTCAGCACTAACTGGGGGTCATATGTGAACTACATGACCCCAGGTGACCCTGTATATGAATACCAAAGCAACTAACCAAATAGTTCTTGAGAAAATTTCAATTAAACAAAAACTGAAAAGATATTGCATCGTAATCTCCTTTGCAAACTTGGTAGACACCCACCTTGGACACATGTGTGACATATCGAAGCATTCCATGGAACAGTTTATCAGAGGTCATTTGGACTAAGGGACAAAGAGATGGACAATAGACACAGATTCTATAAGCTCTGCTGACAGAAAGGTCAGCACAGCTAAAAATTACATCACTACCTGCCAATCAATTTAAACTCAAGAGGAACCCAGAAGTTTCCCTGTGCAATTTTAGAACAATAGGCCCAGTGGTTTTAAAGAATTTTTTTTTTCAAGATTTTGCCTAAATATGAACAATAAAAATCTTTAAAAATCCAAATATCACTGCACGGTGACTTGTTGAACAAACTTTTGTAGAGACTTACCAAGGCACAACTCCACCAAGTTTGACCAGGATCTGGCTAGCAGTTTTAGAGAAGTAAAAAATATGAACGTTTTGAAGGACAGATGATGGATGGACAACCATGACATAAGATCAATGACTGTGAGCTAAAATATTGTGCTGTGGCATGCTGTGCCAACAAAAGTTTGAAAGATAATATATTATACCACACCATTTCCACAAACTCTGTTTAACTGCTTGAAGGTACAAACACACATGCACACGCAGATACCTCATCTCTGTCAACCAGCGTTGCCAACCAAGATCGCAGAAAGTGTGCGAAGAGTGTCACTGGCAGAGTCAAGCAAACATGAAATGCTCCAACAAGGGAAAGAAGGCAGGATATAGCTATGAACATGTAAAAGTTGATGACTTTGGGTATAGCTTAACCTATTAATAGTACCCAATAGCGATCATGAATCAATGTCAAACTGCCCTTCTATGTGTACATTTACATACAAAAGTGGATGTTAAAATCTTTATTTGCTTCTCTATAAAATTCCAATAGTATTTTTCCCTGGTAGAAATATATTCAAGAAACTTTTTATATCTTCACATTACAAAGAAGGAGCAAAATGGTCTCAGTGTGGGATATATCATATATATCAGCCAGCGAGATGACAAAAGGTGTCTTTGGGGTCCTGGTCATAATATGATCATAATTATACTAATCAAAGATTCCTGACCTTACAATTGCAGATCCACAAACCAAATTTGTGGTCTGATCCACCTGGCTTCATTGCCTACATACACACTGAAGCCAGTTTTACTCAGGAACCTTCGTGTTCCAAAATTTAGTCCTCTTTGAAGTATTGAAATGCATACCAAATATTAAAACCCCTTAAGAGACTTGCAAATACTGATGGGTCTTCTTCATGACCTTTCTTGCAACAAGAAAATCCCCCCTCCACCCACTCCTTTTTTTGATATATCATAAAAAACCAAGACAGGGCTCTATAATTTGCAGGTCTCTTAGCCCATGACAAGTTGAATTCCAATTAGGGTAACTAAAATCTAAAAGCACTAGCCCTCAGGGCAATCAGA
>OZ026619.1:27551203-27572203 GCA_964020975.1 Hermodice carunculata
AATTTTGGTTTTCTAAATGACACTTTTATAAATGGACAAGCAAATTTGAACCGAGGGCTAGCAAAATGCTACAACTACTAGTCCCCAAGGCTACAGCAGATAAAAGGAATTGCAGAACTCTGACAGAGAATGACCCTAGAATTCAGTCAAGGTCATTGTTCTTCAAACTCAATCTGTACTCTTAAAAGGGCGATAAAGTTTTGGGATCCTAGCTTACCTGGTTCTTCAGCTATTGCATGCAAAAAAGTTAAAGACAATTCACTCTTTACATTGGGTTAACGTCACTAATAGTCAACTGTAAAAGTATAACTATCCTGGCTTATATGGTTTTTGAGATGCATTGACTCTTGTACAAGAGATATCAACTGTAAAATTTGGTGACCCTTGCTCATCTGGTTCTTCAGACATCACTGTTCTTCAAACTTGATGTAGGTTTTCACAAAAGTGATGAACTGTCAAGTTTTGCAATCCAAGCTTACCTGGTTCCTGAGATATTGCTCACAACAAAAATTTATCACATAACCAACTCTGGTGACCCTGAAAGTAGGTCAAGGTCATTGTCCTTCCTTCCTGATATACATTCTTACATTCCAGATCAATTGTAAAGGTTTGGGATCTGATTCTTCAGATATTGTGAAAAGGAAGTCCAAAGAAAATTGACCGCAGTAACAGTGAAATTGGGTCAAGGTCATTGTTCTTCCAACATAACATACACTTCCAGAATGGCGAATCAACTGCAGAAATTTCATGATCCTAGGTTACCTAGTTCTTATCATGCACAAGAATTTCAAGACAAGACACAGGGCAACATGGCTGTATGGACACACACACACAGAGCACAGAGGCACAGGCTTTAACAATATACCCCCCACCCACCCCCCACCCCCAGGGCCAAGGGTAAAAATCATATAACATTTGCACATAATTTTGTCAATACACCTGTATGTGCAAAATTTATATATATATATATATATATATATATATATATATATATATATATATATATATATATATATATATATATATATATATATATATACAATTCCAAATAATAAATGATCCTGTGTGGTTTGCAATAGACAATGCTATACAGATATGATGATCTTAATCTTTGCCTAAGACATATGTACTGGATTTCAGATCATCTAGATGACTTTTACATATGAGGCACATATCTTTTTGAAAATAGAAATAATTGGGGATTCTCTTACCTGAGCTGGTAAAGAGTTCCATAAAACTGCCGCAGAATAGCTTTTGCTTTTTTCTTGATTTCCATCCTTTGTTTAGTTACATAGAACTTATTTAAGAGGAACACTGAGACTTTTATTAGCACTTCTACAAACATAAGATACAACATTAATCAAGAGATTAATTGTCGCACCACAAATTTAATTTATATAATTGAATGTACCCAATGCCATAAACAATACGTCGGACAAACATCACAATCTCTTGTTAGATGTTTTTACAGTCATCGCCAAGATATCAGAGACGACAAAAAATCAATCCCACTACACCTAAAACAATGTATAACATCTGACGTCATAATATATGGCATACAAAAGTTTTCCGGCCATGACAACATCATACGAACCACTCATGAAGCCGCATGGATCCATGAGCTTAATACCGTCGCTCCCTTAGGCCTAAACTCCAGAGCCGAAAAATGTTGACCTGCAACTTCTGCCATAAGTGTTATTAACACAAACAGTCACTCAATAGGCATGTCAACAATAAACATAGAGACGACAGCAGATTTACTTGCAATGTCTGCCAACGCACGTACAGACGTATGGACAATTATCAGCGCCATGTCAAAACCCATGACATGGATTTCCAGGCACCGAGACTTTTTATTCCCAGAGAAGAGGCCATTGTACTAACAAAATACAGCAGACCTTTCGAAGTGGACCCTTGCAAGGTCAAATTCAGAATCATTTCCAAGAAAGTGGCCGACAAAACTAAGCGCAAGGTGAACAATATCCCCATCATCAGGAACCCACTGCTTTACAGGCCAAGATTTTTCAATGAATACATTGGACAAAGATTACCCAGGCCGTTTCCCACTTACCCACAGTGGCACCTTAATACATTAAAAAGTATACCTATCATCAGAAATGATTTATATCTCTCTGATGAAGAAGATGAAGACACCACAACCCCACCATCACTTGACTGAACTGTTGACTTTTTTATTATTATTTGCAGTGGATGAGCCAGTCAACACACAGAGGGAAACGGAGACAAATGACAACTAGAAATATAATGGGCAAGAACAGCAGAGACTTATATATTTCTCACATAAAACTTTTTATTGCAATTGGACTCTAGCATGGTATAATGACATATAATTTAATGTTTACATATAATTTAATAACGCTCCTACACATGTCATATGCAGACCACAGTAAATGTTTTGTTGTGACTTGTCTACCAGATCACTACATAACTTAATGAGATGCACAATTTTTACGTCACGGAAACAACCACAGAGGGCAGCATCAGCCATACTGAACTTTTATTGAAATACTTCACGAGCCTCAATCAGAGTACTTTATGTGCAAGATTTGGATCAATAAAGTGGAGTAGCCTCCCATCCCCTGAAGAAGGGCCACTTGGGGCCCGAAACGCGTCGGGGGAGGCTACCCCAGATCTATATTTTTTCAACACACCTTTCGACTTGTGTTATTTTTTCTAGATACCTGGGTGTTGTTCGCTCCATTTAACTTGATTTTCTGACCAGCCCCACGGTTGCGGATCCTGCATCTTTTTACAGATCCATCTAGGCTTCTTATGACTTTTTCTCCAATGGCCACTGTGTTGTCCTACTAGTTTAACGTATTATTTAAGACTGTAGACCTCAAATGAAGAGAATGTGTATCTTTCACACACATAAACATTTTTTGCATATATTCAGGTGCCAATTGGTTCAGAGATTTGTACACTAACTGCAACTTCCTATATATATATATATATATATATATATATATATATATATATATATATATATATATATATATATATATATATACACAGTGGTACCTGCTCTAAAGACCACCTCTCGTGACAGACCACATTAGTTTTTAAAACCACCCTTTCAAGACATTGGCCTATTATTTCTTTGTTAATTTACCTGCAATGAAAGACCACCTGTCATATGTGACCACTTTTGTCTGGCATTAGGGGTGGTCTTAAATTGCAGGTACCACTGTATATCATCACCTGGTATATAGACACACAGACATGAAGACTGTTCAACAGATATGAGCAGAATTCTGACCTTTAAATATTCCTTTGAAATAAAGCTATATAGCTAGCTAATTTAGGGCAGTAGTTGTTAGAGGCAACTCTCACTTGCCAAAAAATAACAGATATTCAACACTAATCCAAAATTGGACTTTCATTTTTTTCCCCAAGTTCCCACTTCAAATGGTGTCCATTGCTGTTACTAAGTGAAGTAAAATATTCTCTTCTAACTCAACTCATTAACCCATTTCCTAGTTTAACCCCATTAACCCCTTATACAAAGTTCTACAGACACTAGGCTGGGTTGCTGTTAACATACCTGACAGAATCTTTGCATCATATTAAGTACACAAGTGAAAATGTAATATACAAGTGACATTAATAATATACATGAAACAATTATTTATAGAGTGATTCAGTAATTAGCATTGTTTCACGTCTTAAATTCATCATATTCTATTTGCTTCTTTAGAAATATACATATTGTATACCTCCTAATAATGTTAACACCCAGCGTGCCAAGAAAACCACCAATAAATGACCCCCCACCCCCACCCCCACCCCAATCCGGATGGACTATTGCTAGGATGGACAACTTTAAGACACGATGCCACGTCGCCATAGGGAGAAACATTTAAGTCACTGTATCAATTGTGACTAACCGACTCCCTCCCCTTCCAGCCAACGTACATCATTTATACCTCTCCCAAACAAGTTTTACTCCAAAATCAATATTCATTACCTGCTAAGTCCACTCAATTCACCTTACACATGTTGTATGCTGAAATACTGTTACCTTTCCAGCGTCAAATGGGCATGAAACAGTTATCTATAGGAAAATTTCAACTCATTAGGACTTGAAGTCTATGCATTTTGTCATCTTGTCTGCCATCCAGTATTTTGGCAAAATCCTCATGAGTGTGGACTGGACAGCTCAATTCTACGCTATCTGCACTCGCATTAACCTAGATTCCATTCTCCAGGCTCCAGGAAGGCTTTCTTGATTAACCATGGGCCTATGTCTCAGTTGGGTTACTTGTAGTCTGCAGCCAAAATATTTGCCTCAAGTATCTTAGCTCTGCCACCAACATGTTTTGGTTGCAAATTGTCCCAGTGATTTTGACAATATATACATGTAGAGCAATGACGAAGCCACTATTAAAATATGACATTCTTAAAAAGTATTTTGCGTGTTCCTTCAGATACATATATGATCAATAAATGATTGTAGCTGCACAAGAAAATGGGTATACTATGCGTTTTTTATAAATCTGTAATGCCACAAAGTGTGAGTGACAAAAAGCCAAACAAACCCACGCACCCTCACCCCACCCAGGAGCTTCTTATGTCCTAATCTCAAACCCAAGATTGCAGTCAAGTGATAAGACATGATCCCAGCATACAGAGATGATAAAAACATAGCCTTTTCAAGACATACAAATAACTCACCCTAGGTCAGAATGATTAGGCCCATAACTATTGGAATTTGGGTTTAAAGGCTATCAAAGACATTGTTCCTTGTGAAATTAGAGATTTCCACTTCTTTTTTTCATGTTATAATGTATAATATATAATAAAGCCCACATAATAGTCTCACTGCTACCAAAATATACCAGTAACCTAATTTTATGAAATATTGGTTGAACCCTGGTGACCTTGAAAATAGGACAAGGTCACTGAGTGTCTATCTAAACCAGGCTTCTAATGAAATATTTTGACAGGACACATTTCATGATATAGCTCAATTTGTTCTAAAGCTATTGTGTCTGCAAGGATGATGGACAGACAGATGGGCTGACACACATACACATGCACATTTGGGCATAATGACTACACACTGTCAGCTAGGCCAAGAAGGTAATAAAAATGAAACTCAAGAAATAAAAGCAGGGTATGACGACCATTGTTGAAGTTTATTTAACAGCATGAATTTGTATTCCAAGCCTGTACTCAGTACCTTCCATGCTGTGGTCATAGTGCGTTTACTATTTAGGCTTCCTTCCATTGTCAGAAGATGCTGTATGCAATACATTCTACCTTCATGTGATAACAGTATACAGTCTAACTGCACATTACATGCATGTTGAACAGTCAAATTTGCTATAGATTTTCTCTCAAGGTTACCGTTAGTCTGCATAGAAGAACTAATCAGGCGTGGTGGAAGTTCGACTGTGCATGTGTCCAGAAAGCCGGAAACGAACATTGATCTGAATGACATTTTGCTAGTCTCATGAAAGTGTGTGGTGAATTTATTGGTGTTTTTTTTTTTTTTTTTTGGCAAATTTGGAGTCTTTGTCCCAAAAATTATTCATTTGCTTACAGAATTTAGAGACCAAACTAATATATCAAATGTCATTGGTGCCAACTTGAAAATGCTGGCCTGTAAACTGCAAACTTATTGCATCATAAATGTACTCTGAATCTTTTACAATACATACACATACATGTATACTGGCCCCTGTTTTGAGAGACCATCCCTAGGGCAAGTCTTCAAGTGTTCACAAAAAGCAGGTGGTCTCTCACTGGGGGTATATTAACAAGGAAAAGATGGATTTAGGGACTTAGGGGTCACAGTCTTAACAGACAGGCGATCTATCAATGGAGTGATCTCTCAAAAGCACGCAGAACCACTGTTTCTGTACATCACTTTGAACATACTATATTGAAACAACTGTACAGCTTTTCCAGGTAAAATCATGAAATTTATACACAAATATTAACCCTTCCCCCCTTGAATTAAGACTGAGCCAACAGCTTTCCTTGGCATGGGTTGGGCACTAAATGCCCAACCCATGCCAAGGAAAGCTGTTGACCTGTGATCTTGATAGGTCTCATCTACAATTCTCAAACTGTTTACCATTGCTGTTGAAATTACATGTACAACATGTAGTTGAAAACACTGAAGCAGACTACATTTGACCACCAGCTAGTATTGCCTAGTTTAAGGGGGGGGGGGGGGGGGAGATTAACTCAGGGAAGAGAAAAAATAAATGCTTTCTGTCCCCCTCCTTCATTTCATTCTGGAGGCCTGCCAGAGAATGAGACTGCTTATGGGGTATTACTGGTTTTGTCCTTCTTGCAAAGACCATCCTTAAAATAGCAATCAGCCGATGAGCCACAGTTGTGTATTCCTACTTCTTTCCACTGTAATTTGAAATGCCATGTCCCATGGTAAATTTAGGTATACAGCTAAACATTCATGCGTACATTTCACTATGTTACCTACAAAATTAAATTTAGGTACAGCTGAAATGTTCATGCAAATTTCACTACCTCATCTACAAAATTAATAAACTTATTCAAGGTTACTTTGACATAAAATCCAATGACAATATATAACTCTAGCCCACAAGAGTATTGTGTCCACATAAGGGTTTGTGTATTCAGCTAAATACACATAAAATTTCTATTTCTGACCTCTCCTGTTGTGCAGTGACTGAAATTTCTGGGCAGGTTGCTTGAAAATTGTGAACGGCTTTTTTGTCACTTTTTTTTTCTGAAAAAGTCTGGTGAAAAAAAAAATCTGATGCTATCCTTGCAAAAGACCTTGAGCCCTTACAATATCTGTTGTACTATGTGGACAGATTTGCTGGCAGTTGTACATCATTGTATGACCAGCCACACTTGAACAATCAATCACACAGATCAGCAGTGAAGCAACCAAGTCCAATGAGTACCCTCATATCACGTTTGGTCCTGTACATCGGCACACTATGAGGTCCTCGGGTATTGCCATTGCTGGCTCAGCCTTCATAAAATTGACTAATGAAGTTTCCTCTCACTGACAAATGTATTTCTTGCAACATTTCTCTCAATGACAAATGCATCTCTTGGAAGTTTTCTCTCAATGGCAAATGCATTAGTGGCATTACACTGAACTGATCACTCACGATGGAGAGGCAGATGAGCACAGGCTCCATCTTCTTCGCTCATCGGTACTACATGGACTCGAGGCGACAGATCAGCCAACTCTGAGTCGTGAGGCTGCCAGTTTGACAGGTCTCTGAGGAAGGACTATACTTTGTGTATGAAATCAAACTAACACAAATTCTACACCCTGAAGTCCCAGAGGAAAGCACTTGGGCTGTAATTTGCACATAACATTCTCACCAGCATGTCATTAACTCTCTTTGAAGTTTACACTGTACAAAAAAAAAAAAAAAAAAACACAAATGAGGACTCCCACTACTGTCACTCAAGGTCCTTAATTCCACAGTTGCCAGAAAGGTGTGAGCAGCAACTTTGTGAATTTTGAGTTTGCAGGCCATCTCCTGAAACTCTTATCATGCACCAATATACCTACGTACATGTACCTCCAAAAATAAATGTTTACGTATTTTTATTGCTTAGAGCTGGAGCACAAAAACGGGTTTCGAAGTTGGAAATTTCATGCACCTGAACCAAAATTCCAAATGACCTGTCTGCATGAACTGAGTGCTGTTTACTTCAAATGAACGATTTTTTTTTTTTCCCCTTGTGTGGTCACCTTGACCATGAAAATAACACAAGATACATTTATGACCTGTAGTTTGGCAATATTAATCTACCATCTGCCCAAGCCACATATTTATCTGCCATGTTTAACATTCCTTGCATGTAACTGTATCAACACCTTCCCACTCAAGTCACCCCAAAAGCACCAAAATATGCATGTACATCACAGCCTACTTTAATGCTTTCACCAAAATTCCATGTTTATGGGGAAAAAATTGCAGAGAATTGTGGATAAGACCTATAATAAAAGTAGTCCCTGGGTCAAGAACTTTCTTGGTGCAAGTTGGGTGCATTGCATGCAATCTACACCATGGAAAGCTATTCAACTCCAATTCTGACCAGTAAGGGTTAGGTACAAGCCTACCATGAACTGTAAGAGTGAGGTAGTCTCCTAAATAAATCAATAGTAAATAAAACAATGTGAAAATCGCAACTTTTCTCAATAACATCATTATAATGACAGAAAACTACATAAAAAAAAATATACCCAGCACAGAAGACCAAGAAATAAGACACAACGCTCAGCTTGGCACCAAGAGAGATGGATACAAGGGAGCCTTGGCTGAAGACAAAGACATCAAAGGTGAGTCCACACATTAACATTACATGTGTGCTTTAATGTTCAACAGCTAATGCTCTGAGTAATGTCTCCATGCAGCAGGGACTATCTCACATGTTTTCCATTATTTAAAACTGTCATATGTACTGTAAACCCCAGTCACTTCAGTATGGCTTTGTTTGCCATTCATATACAATAATGCACTTCCATGGCATGATCTTAAATGCAAACTGGCTTTAATCTTCTGTTAACTTATTATCTGTATCATATACACTGTACTCTTGATGAACAAGAGGGCTGTGTGAACAGCCTGTGCGTAACTGACCCTAATATATTCAATCCAGAATAAGTATTAACCTGAGCTGAGCTGAGCTAAGTTGAGCTTCAGCTGCTCTCAACCCCAATAGTACTCATCCAAACCATTAATATCCCTATATATGCCAGTCTTGGGGGAAAAATTCTGAGCTTCCCAGACAGACAAACTTGCCCCAAGAGTTTTGCTGCTGTTGTAAATGCTATCTAAAAATCACAAGGAGTCTCTACATTTGAACAAACTTGGTCAAGACCCACTATCACTACATCCCCATTACTTAAGAAGAGGATGAACAGTGGCCAATGGTTTTTGAGCAGAAGCTAAAGATACAAAATTGTTGAAAAAAAATGAAAATAAAAGGTGCTTCCCACACAGACAAACTTGCCCCAAGAGTTTTGCTGCTGTTGTAAATGCTATCAGATCTAAAAATCACAAGGAGTCTCTACATTTGAACAAACTTGGTCAAGACCCACTATCATTACATCTCCATTACTTAAGAAGAGGATGAACAGTGGCCAATGGTTTTTGAGAAGAAGCTAAAGATACAAAATTGTTGACAAAAAATGAAAATAAAAGGTGAATACCAGATGATGCCCCGGCAAATTGGACAATGGAACGACTAGCCTTCTCTAAGGTCAGCTGACCTAAAAATAACATGCAATAGACAGAGGATCCTTGGTGACCCATCAAGCTTTAGCTCATTTCATACTTACCAAGGAGCTTGCATTCAAATACTATTTTCCAAGGTGATGTCAGTATGGCAGCTGGAGCATGACTTGCCAGGCAACATAAAAGCCACTGACCAGTGCCCTACTCACACCGTGCGGAATAAGTTAAATCTGTTTTTTGTTTTTGTTTTTAAATCATTCAGGGATAAAAGTTTAACTAGAAAAGTGTTTAAAGGACACAGATGCCCCCACCTGTCATTGCCCTCATCAGCACTGAAAAGAATATAGCATGTAACTTGTATCAGACTTCAACACCCACTTACACTTATTGAATGATATTCCTATCAAATTTCATGGCTATACCTGAAATACTTTATGATCTACACATTGCATATACTGATAAATTATTCTATCAAGTTCCATAGCTGTATATAAAAACTTCTTGAGATATGCACGACAGAAATCTGACAAGCCCAACCTCAAATCAACATTTTCATTAATTAATGATTAATTAACGTGGAATAATGAATCCAAGAGGCAAACAAAATCCCAGGTGCACATCTTTAAATATTGATTTATGTTCCCACCAAGTTTCATAGGTGTACCTCACATACTTTCTGAGATACATGCGGCACAAATTTGACAAGCCTAACAAAGAACTAGACTCGAGTTTTTCGCTGTGCGAAAACAAATATGCACCCCACGCATGACAGAGTGTTCCCTATTTATGTTCAACAGTAACCATGGTCTTGCAATCAACCATAACAAAGATATATAAGGAAAATAAAATTTTGACCTCAGTTTGACCTTTCAAGGTCACTCGAGGTCAAATTTAACAACACCAAAAGAAAGCCCATAGGTACTTTCCTATTCATGTTCAATAGTAACCATGGGTCTGCGATCAACCGTAACAAAGATATATAAGGAAAACAAGCTTTTGACCTCAGTTTGACCTTTCAAGGTCACTCGAGGTCAAATTTAACAACACCAAAAAAAGCCCATAGGTGATTTCCTATTAATGTTCAATAGTAACCATGGGCCTATGATCAACCATAAGCAAGATATATACAGAAAAAACAATTTTGCCTGATTTTGCTGAGTCTGCAAAAAAAGAAAAACCTTAATAAAAAATCCAAAAATCAATGGATTTTGACAAACAGTATATCAGAAGAATTCCCCAGACCTGTAGAATATTTGTACCAAAATAGAACGTAATTCGTAAATATGCCTTAGAGTTATAGCAGAAATAAGAAATCCGGCGCTGGCGGCAGTGGCGGCAGCTCTCAAATTCTACTAAACACTATGTGGGGGATGCATAATCAATATTTTCCCTAAGTTTATTCACTCCCAGCACGTGAGTGTTGAGTGTCAGTCGACCAGCGCGTCATTGCTTATTGCCACGAGTATCTAGCAGACTCAACCTTTTGAAGTGGCTGATTAAAGGCTGTCTCAAATTACCAGTGTTGTTTATTTACATGCAAGCACACACATTTTATTGTAGAGAAACGTCAGTTCTTGCCGATGGCTATTTCAATTTTGCGTTAAAAATGAATATTTTCCTTCTTTGATGATTTAAATCAATGATCAGGCCACTGTTTGTGACAATCTGAAGGATATAACTTTGTAAAACTGCGCAAAAATAGGGTGATTTCATCGTCGCGGTCTCCATATTTTTTTCGTCTGCCAGCCATGTTATTCACATCGTCAGAATGCTGAGAACCTTGTCTATTTTCAGAACAAGCTGGCTGCAACAAAAGTATTTTTGGGGAAACCTCGCCAAAACTGCTTCTATTTCAAACAGATATGTCGATATTTTAGTCCGAAACTATCGAAGATGATTCTCCGGAATATTCTGGGTCAGTCAGGGGGCCGGAATCGATCACATGGTGTTTGCTGTCCAATCGCATGCGTTGTTTTTCTACCGATGATTCGTTCGGGAGTACTCGCTACCTTGTGTTGTGAAGTCTGGCTTGAAAGATAGGCGACATTTGTATGAACACAAGTGACGATTACGGACAGTTAATTAAAGCAAGAAACAAAATTTCATGCTGTAAATTAGTCAGAGACACATACTACCAGTCTTTGCGTACAATACAGCAGGGGGTCCAATCTTTTCACAGAAAGAGAGTAAAATATGCCAGCCCCAGGTAAACATGGCTCAGGCGAAAATACCACTGCTGCATGTGTTGATCATGTTGACAGTTTATCAGCGACAGCGACAAAGTATGTTTATCAACTATTTACTGCAGCAACAAACAAACTCAACCACTATAATTACATGACAATTACAACACACAACCGATCTTGAAAAAACATTAAAGAGGAACCATTGTCGTGACATTAACCAAGGAAAAGGCCCAGACCCCTACCCATACAATTGCATTCCCACAGGCTTGACCGTTTTGATGAAATCATGATTGAGATCGATATATTCACTTTTTTAGGGTGTAGGGCACGAGTTTTTGTTTAAATTGACAAAGAAACCACATAGAAATATAGAGAAGTTCTTACGCAACAGAAGTCATGTTGATCTTTTTTCACGAATTGCAAAAATAAAAAAATTACAGCACTTTTACCCCAGCATGGCGCATGTTGCACAACAAAACGAAAAAATGTCCAACAACTGGCTGTCCCAGATCCCAAAACTGCCCAGAGTGCAGGGAGTTAATGGTAAATTAACACTGTATAATTACTCAGACAGAAACAAAACCACAGGTGAACACTTTCATATATTGATTTATGTTCCCACCAGGTTTCATACGTGTACCTCAAATACTTTTTGAGATATATGCAAAACAAATCTGACAACCCTAACATCGAATCAACATTTTCCCAAAGTTAATTAATGAGTAATTAACACAAGGTAATTAATCCATGAGACAAACAAAGCCCCAGGTGCACACCTTTATATATTTATAGATGTTTCCACAAAGTTTCATAGCTGAAGCTCAAACACTTTTTGAGATACATGCGACACAAATGTGACAAGTCTAAACTTGAATCAACATTTTCCCTGAGTTAATTAATAATTAATTAAGACTGTATAATAAACCCAAGAGACAAACAAAACTCCAGGTGCACACCTTCATATATTGATAGATGTTTCCACTAAGTTTCATTGTTGTACCTCAAATGCTCTTGGAGATCTGCACGACATAAATGTGGCAATTTTAATGTTGGACAGACGGAAGGACAGACAAGGGCAAATCTATATGCCCTTCCCCCCCTAGTGGGGGCATTAAAAGTAATTGTCCTATTGGGACTTTGACCTGTAGATAATGGTCATGCACACATTATAAACCTACATACAAGTACATGTAAGCCTAGTAGTTGTTTGTAATTTAAGTTTCCCAAACAGATCCCCAAATTATCATCCAGAATATATCCCTGACAGGATCGTTATGCCAATGTTGAGTTATACATTCTGTTATAATGACAAGAGGATCATGATTATCCTGTGCTCTGCTGACTGGAATATCCTTTCACAGTATGGCAACACACCCACTGCAGTCTGTGTACCTGTATACATGTACAGCGGCAACCAAGTTTGATATATAATTCATAATTTAAAAAAATAGAAAAAAAAACTGCAGCGCCACCTGGTGGCCAAAATGGGAACTTAGTGACCCCAGGTAATGGTTTGTGCAATATCAAAGCAATTGGCCAAGTAGTTCTTGAGATGAAGATTTTTTTTTTCAAAAATCAATTTAAAATTTCGTAAAATATAGAAAAATTATTGCATCATCATCTCCTTTGCAAACTTGGTAGAGGTCCACCTGGGCAACATCCAATGCAAAATCAAAACATTCCAAGTACCAGTTTTTTTAGAAGAAGTCAAAAATGTAAATACAATAGCCATATACACTATACGGTGGTCACTGGTACCACTTACCTTCAGACGCAAAGTTTGATTTCCCATAACTTCATCAAAATTGACACATCCTATCATTTTCACAAACTTTCATTAATTTTGTCTGAAGTCAAATTATGCTGTGATAAAATTTTAAGCAATTCTGTTTAGCCATTCTGGAGAAGTCAAAAACAGCCTCAACACACAAAAATTCATCTCAAAAAAAATAAGAAAAATTGCAACGCCACTTGGTGGCCAAAATGAGAACTAGGTGACTCCAGGTGACCCTATATGTAATATCAAAGCAATTGGCCACGAAGTTCTTGAGATAATGAAATTTTAATTTTTTCATAAAATTTAAAAATTCATAAAAAATAGAAAAATTATTGCATCATCATCTCCTTCACAAACTTTGTAGAGGTCCACCTGAGGAACATCCATGTGCAAAATCGAAACATTCTATGAAGCAGTTTTTGAAAAGAAGTCAAAAATGTAAAAGTCTGACGACGGACGGACAGATTGACAGATGGACGATGGATGCAAACAGATTCCAACAGTGCAGAGCTAAAAACTTCAAAAATTTATGAAAACTTCACATGAGCTATATAACTGACAAAAATCTGGTGAAGATGCATTCAACATCACTCTGTATACTGTGGTGATTTAATTGAAGGGTGGGTGGACAGTTTATGTGGAGGTGCAGACACACAATCCAGGCAGAGACACTACTTTGTGACACACATGTAACGTGAGTAGCTACACAAGTGATCTCTTAAACTATCCTGGCCACATTACTGGTCACCATGCGAATGATGCCTTGCCATGGCAGATACCTGAAATTTTGAACTCCACACACAAGTACGCATCCTGTCCAGTTACTGTGCAAAGTTTCATAGAAATTCATGGTAACTTGTGGGGGAAGATGTGCATGAAGAGGAATAGCACAAGTCCCACTCAAATGTGCCCTTCAAACTAAGGATCTGTCAAACAATGCTCCTGGTGAACCCTAGCAGACAAAACATGCAATTTTTCCAATCCTTGCATATTTACTTAGGCGTAAATTGTCTGGTGTGTTCAAACTTTCTATACAACGTAAAAAGAAATGCAACAAATATGAGGCTGTAGAAAAAATAATGATGTTTTAGCATGTTTCAGCCAAAACTGAAAAACACAGCCACTGTATCTAGATCATGTAAAACATATATATGCAAAGAATTTTCAGATCAGCCCCTTTAACTTCCAAGAACAATCCCAAAACACTGCTTCAGAGAAATGGATGATGCCAAGTACTCCGCATTGGCCCACTTCATGAGCAACCAATCAAAGGGCATTCGTTGCAATCATAACAGTCATAAACGTAAGAGCAGACTGAGTTGAAACTTCTGGAGAACTAAAATGACCGTAGTGGCGACATGTTTAGAAGTGGAAATTTCCTGTGCAAGTCTAGACATTTCGCAGGTGCATGTATCATTCTGGGGAGGCAGAAGCTGCATCACATCAATGTATGCTTCTCACCAGACTGCTCAATAATAAACTTCCTTCAGGGTATTAAATAATAGCTGGTTTGATTTGTGAAGAACAATACGACTCCGTACAATTTCACACCTCCATTCTTTCTCAAAATGTTCGAGTCATTTATTATGACATAATCCATAGAAATTCTATTAGAAGCCCATATCCTGATGCCTGTAACATTTAACTGTCCTCACATAAGTATATGTGTGTAATGGATTTAATCAAAATGCTTCTGTCCTGGCCTTTATTACATTCACTATACTTGAGTTTGTTTATCGGATCAACAAAAAATCAATAAAATATACTCACTTGTACATCAGGGACAAAGCGCTAATCTCTACTTGTCCAGCCCATTCCTGAAAAAAGAACAAACCAGAGAATCAACATATTTAGCCAAACAAGACGTGCTTTAACATAATAGGCCAATGTGGCAGGGGGCGAGACATACGTGTTTGCAGATAACAAACTCAAAGAGCATGCTACTGATTAAATAAAGGCATCTTCATTCCACAGGACATGGCTAAGCATTCTCCCTGTAGACCCGTTACATGGTCTAACTATATTAGATCAGCAATTTATCCTGTTCTGATATTAACGGCTGTGTACATTCAGCTGACATTTACATATTTCATCAGTTTTCATACTGGGTCGTTATTATTGACTTGCCCACTGGAATCGTTTTGCCATTTAGTGATTTGTACTCAGACCTGGACTATGAGACAGTATTAACTCATTCCATTCATGTGAAACCTAGGTATTCTATGGGAAAACCAGCGAATAGTCTTGACTGAGTTAACATTGGAAAGTGAAGCCATGCTCATCACCATGGCTGCCAGCTTGTACTGACATCTGCATGCAGACTTCATCCTTTCCAACAAATATGTGTCTCATCTCTATATTGATGTGTCCCTGGTCAGATAAAATCAATCACCTTTCCAATATGGGAACTCAACTGCTTAGATCAATAATACTTTGTTGTACCTTAGTTTCACCACATTGTTCTCTCACTTTCGTTAGTCTTGAAACACAGGTAAAAAATATTGTGGTATTGAGCCTTAACTTTATCATGAATGAATAAAAAGTTCACAGGTCCATCTGAGATTTTAAATGATGAAAACTGCAATACTAGCTCCTGATAAACTTGCACACTTACTGAAGCCCCCAGGTTCCTTCCTAAAACATGAACTGAGGTTTGGTCTTTACCAAACTCAACACAAGTTCACCAAAGTTTTGTCAAACATGAAGAATTCAACTGCACATGCCTGCAGCTTTCAGAAATTATTCCTTTTTGAAAATCAGAATTGCAATGATTTTGTATATGATCATAAAAAGTTTTATCCTCAGCAACCTCAGTGTACAGCACTTTTCCAACTAGCCCACTTTGATGGGCTACAAGTACATGGAACTCCAAAAACAAAATTTACCATTTTTTCCCTTAAATTGGCCAAAACTGGTTGGAGAGAAAATGTCTCCAATGATTTTTTGAACAACTTAAAGCCAATCAGAGATTGCTGGATCCATGCCCCCCTCGCTTCATTTATAACATTGGTAATCATAGGTCTCATTTTGAAATGACTGTAGTCAGTAAGAATAGGCTATCATCATGACCCAGATACTTCACCTAGTGACCTACTTTTATGCATGACACATTCTTGTGTCCAGTGGCCATATTCATAAAACAAGCAAATTACAGCCCGGACACAAACAGCAGATATTTGACTTGGTGACCTACTTTGGTTTCATGACACACCTTTAGGTCAAGATTCATGTGTGTGTCAAGTTTCATGAAACTAAGTTCTATAGTAAAGAAATAATAGCCTGAACACAATTTTACAAGGATATGTCAATGTGACTCAGATATTTGACTTAGTGATCCACTTTTGGTACATAACACACCCTTTAGTACAGATGCATATGTATACATGTATAAAGTTTCATTAATCTAAGTTACATAATAAAGAAATTATAGCCCAGACAAGATTTTACAAGAAAAGTCACTGTAACCCAGATACTTGACCTAGTGATCTACTTTTTATACATGACACACCTTCAGGTCTTGACATATGTGTGTGTGTGTGTGTGTGGAGTTTCATGAAATTTTAGTTAAATAATAAAGGAATTATAGCCTGGACATGATTTTACGATGTCACTGTGACCCAGACACTTGACCTAGCGACCTACTTTTGCTAATGACACACCCTTATGTCTAGATGCACCTGTGTGTAAAATTTCATTTATCCAAGTTGAAGGATCTACCAAATTATAGACACAAAAAGCGGACGAAAAGACACACGGAAAAAACGATTACTATATGCCCCTCCTCCACTAGGAGGGGGGCATAATTACTCTTAAATGAAAGACAAGCTGAATGTGAGTTGTAGACCAGCCCTATCACAATAGCATGCCCTAGGTCATCCATAGCTTCCATTGGTACAGGCTGGGTACTTCACACCCAATTGTGTCCCTGAGAAAGCTGTTCACCAAGTGTTAATCAAGAAGCTGAAGGGTGGGTTGCATTCACCCCGATGATGTTGATGATTCTCTTATGCCACCCTGTATGGTCAAGACATGGCCCCATCCGAGGGGATACACAGTGTAAGTACACAGCCTCCCGAGACAAGTTATGTACATGTACTGAAGTGGCAGTCTGGCACTTTGATCCCTTCATGTCATCAATTTATGATATAAATCACAGCATTTTCATTAGAAGCCCAGGATCAAAAGGATTGTTAGGGGTGCCACTCGGCAACAAGAGCCATGCACTGTTTATCAAAAACCACACTTGTACACAGAAATATCAAGATATAACAATTCAATACGTAATAACTCAGACAGTCACAACCAAGAGACTGGATACCTTTTACTTTCCACACACATCACTTGTGACTTTGGAAATGAGGTCAAGGTCAACAGGATGTAATCACCTCAAGAAATTGTGTCAAGGTACAATTGTAGCAAATTTGAGTTTGATATGGCCTGTGAAACATCAGATAATTTGCTCACAAGGAGTTTGCTACAGTTCGACAGAAAGTCAGATCAACCAAAAACAGTACATATAGCCCACAAAACTTCGCATCTTGGGCATATAAAAATTCCTGACAGCTGTACAAGATTTCAAATGGTTTCAAGTCATTTCACAACTTGCTGAACAACACCAACTGTGCCACATGATGTTGTCGACATGCACAAAAGAAACTGTGATGGTAAAGGAATAGAGTACACTCTTGCACAACTGAGCTGCTCTTGACATGCATTATATGTTTGTCTTGCCTATTTCAATGAAACTACAACAACTAAGGAATTGTACAGGTATCAGCACCCTCATTTTTAACAAAATGTTGAAGTTCCTCTGATTCGCTTAGAACTCAGGAGACCATCCAGCAGGCATTCATGAAACTTGACACTTTTCTATGATGGGAGATATCCATATTTAACTTTTTATTAACTGCAAATTTGCTCTGGTCCCCTCAGTTGCTAGGCTAGAGAATTATATGCCCCCCCCCCCCCTCCATGATAAGGGCACTCGTACCAGTTATTTTACTTAATCATCCAGAAAGTACACTTTTTTCCAAACAAATGGATTTTTTTATATATGTGTAGCATCTTATGCTTTAAAACTTAATGAATAGATTTTCTTAAGCATTTTCTGTTTTCTTGAGTTATTACTTGTATCACTGAAGCTCATTTGGTCCTGTTTAATACCTGAATCTGCCCTCACTTTCTTCCTGTCAAGTTGGCCACTGCTGCCTACGTGGCAGCACTGGATCTCAGCAAAACTCATGAGGTCATCTGACCTCGTCATCAAGCTCACAGAGGTCACTTAAGTTCCATGTTACTTCATTCACATAACAGCAATGATGAATCTGATGCAAGGTTGGTACAAGACTTTCAAATCTATACCTCAGTGATTGATATCTACGCTTTACTTACTATAAAATTACACTTAGCACATATTTCACTTTCAAGGATCAATTTTCATTGTACATGGTATGCAGATGCAGGCTGTCACGTCTTATTTCTGGATGTGACCTGACTTTCATTCCCAAATGATTTGACTTCATATTTCATGTTTCGATGGTTGTAGAGACTTCTACTGTATGGCTTATATGGAAATCTGTCACCATGACAAAAATTCTACACAGTATTCTTCATGCTTGAAGTCATTTTCTGAATGGCACTCAGAATTGCATGCCCCAACACTCCTACACACCCACAAAATAGCATTCAGAGAACAGATTACCCTCAGCGCCGACAATCTTTTTTCCTCAAATCTGCATTTTTTTTTTAATTTAAGACTTTGCAGTAGAATATTTCACTTACAATTTCCATACTGTTGTCTCTGAAATGAAAGAGCAATTTTGGATGTGTTGTTGGGGAGAGTTCTGGTGACAGAGACCACTGTACCGTGTGGCACTCATACGGCCATCAAATTAATACTTCAAAAGTTTCATAACAAGTTCACAAATAATGAGAGGAAGCTGGTTTTCTATAGGAATGTGGTCCACTATAATGTGCATCTCCCACAAAAAATTGGTGAAGCTGTGTTTGATCATTGTTGAGATATCATGGTAACATTGTACCCTTGTGCACCACTCGGATGGCCTCCAAATAAAGTTTCATTAAAAGTTTATAAATATAAAGAGGATGCTGGTTTTACATAGGGTTCTGGTCCATTGTAAGATGCATCTTTGACAAAAATTTGGTAAAGCTGTGGTCAGTATTTTTTTTTTATTATTATTATTTTTTTTTTTTTTGATATTACGGTAACATCGTCGGGGTTGATGCCACTCAGACGGCTTTCAAATTAATACATTTAAAGTCTCATAAAAATTTAAATATACTCAGACGAAGCTGCTTTTAAAAAGGGTTTTGGTCCATCATAAGATATATCTCTAAAAAAAATCTGCTGAAGCTGTGGTCAGTATTTTTTGAGATATTGCTGTAATGTGTCAGGGTTGACCCCACTCGGGCCACTTTCAAATCAATACTGTAAAAACTAGAACAGACTGATTTTCCAACAGAAAATCAAATGTCTCCCAGTGGAACACTTACGTCTCTGAATAAGCTACAGGTGATAACAAATTACAAATGACCAAGTTTGCTTGAAAATTACAATCCTATTTTAGCTCTCACCTAGATACATTACCCTAGCAATTTTCATCAAGTTCTTCAAGACTTATTGCAGAGAAACCAATTTCACATAAATGACCCTGTGACCTTGAAAATTACGTCAAGGTCACCCAAATACAATCCCAACCTTGGTCTTACCTTGACACATAATCCTACCAAGTTTCATCAAATTCCATCAAGTTCTTCATGACTAATCGAACGGAAACCAATTTCACATAAGTGACCCTGTGACCTTGAGAATTCACTCAAGGTCATCATAATACAATCCCAACCTAGGTCTTGCCTAGATATATAAGCCTACCGAGCTTCATCAAATTCCATCAAGTTCTTCATGACTTATCCAACGGAAACCAATTTCACATAAGTGACCCTGTGACCTTGAAAATTAGGTCATTGTCACCCAAATACAATTCCAACCTAGGTCTTGCCTAGATACATAATCCTACCAAGTTTCATCATATTCCATAAAGTTCTTCATGACTTATCGCACGGAAACCAATTTCACAAAAGTGACCCTGTGACCTTGAGAATTCACTCAAGGTCATCCAAATACAATCCCAACCTAGGTCTTGCCTAGATACATAATCCTACCATGTTTCATCAAATTCCATCAAGTTCTTCAAGACTTATGGCACGGAAACCAATTTCACATAAGTGACCCTATGACCTTAAAAAATTCGCTCAAGGTCATCCAAATACAATCCCAACCTAGGTCTTGCCAAGATACATAATCCTACCAAGTTTCATCATATTCCATCAAGTTCCTCATGACTTATCGAACGGAAACCAATTTCACATAAGTGACCCTGTGACCTTGAGAATTCACTCAAGGTCATCCAAATACAATCCCAACCTAGGTCTTGCCAAGATACATAATCCTACCATGTTTCATCAAATTCCATCAAGTTCTTTAAGACTTATCGAATGGAAACCAATTTCACATAAGTGACCCTGTGACCTTGAGAGTTCGCTCAAGGTCATCCAAATACAATCCCAGCCTAGGTCTTGCCTAGATACATAATCCTTCCCAGTTTCATCAAATTCCATCATGTTCTTCATGACTTATCGCACGGAAACCAATTTCATATTTATAAGTGACCCTGTGACCTTGAAAATTACGTCAAGGTCACCCAAATACAATCCCAACCTAGGTCTTGCCTAGATACCTAATCCTACCATGTTTCATCAAATTCCATCAAGTTCTTTAAGACTTATCGAATGGAAA
>OZ026619.1:27572403-27592403 GCA_964020975.1 Hermodice carunculata
CCAATTTCACATAAGTGACCCTGTGACCTTGAGAATTCGCTCAAGGTCATCCAAATACAATCCCAGCCTAGGTCTTGCCTAGATACATAATCCTTCCAAGTTGCATCAAATTCCATCATGTTCTTCATGACTTATCGCACGGAAACCAATTTCACATAAGTGACCCTGTGACCTTGAAAATTAGGTCAAGGTCACCCAAATACAATCCCAACCTAGGTCTTGCCTAGATACATCATCCTACCAAGTTTCATCAAATTCTGTCAAGTCCTTCAAGACTTATCGCACGGAAACCAAGTGTTGAAGAACATGAACAACAACAACAACAACAACGACAAGAAGAAGAAGAAGCGGAAGAAACGGGCACTAAACCAATATGTCCCCCGGCTTCCACCGGGAGACATAATTTCATAAAAAGTTTAAAAATGATCAGAGGAAGCTGGTTTTGAAAAGGGTTCTGGTCCATCATAAGATACATCCCTGACAAAAAAATTGGTAAAGCTGTGGTCAATATTTTTTTAAATATTGGGGTTACATCGTCAGGGTTGACCCCATACATTAAAAGTTTCATAAAAAGTTTTAAAAAATTCAGAGGAAGCTGGTTTTCGATAGGAACCTGCTCCATCATAAGGTCCTTCTGTGACAAAAAATTGGTACAGCTATGGTGAATATTTTTTGAGATATAGTGGTTACACTGACAAGACAGACAGACGGACGGAGGACCAAGGGGAGGACAATACCCTCCGGCACTTTATATGCCAAGGGCAAAAAAATTAAAGAACAAGTTAATGAGTATTGCAGAGCAACACATAGTCCCCCGCTCATCGCCCACGAGGTTGAATGGACTACTATATAGGGGTGTGACCTAGATGAAAAAAAAAATTAAAAGTATGGCACATTCTTAGATTAAGCTTCACATTTGTGTAAAATTTCATTAATCTAAGTAAAAGGACAAAAAAGTTATGGCCCGGACAAGATTTTGAATGGATTTCACAGTGACCTAGATATTTGACCTAGTGACCTACTTTTGCCATGTGACACAACAACTCCCCAGGTAGTATTAAAATAATAAATTTGGTAGCTGTAGGTATTATAGTAAGGGAAATATGGCATGGACAAGGTTTTACATGGAGTTTACACTGTGACCTAGATATTTGACCTAGTGACCTAGTTTTGCGTCGTGACACACTTTTAGGTCACAATACATTATCAGTAAAATTTTATAACAAGAAGTCAAAATTTTTTAAGAATTACAGTAAGGACATGAAAATACTGTACATTTATGTATTACTGTGACCCAAATATTTGACCTAGTAACTTAATTTCACTTTACGACACATATCCATGTTAAGTTCCACATTTGTGTAAAATTTCATCAATCTAAGTAAAAGGACAAAAATGTTATGGCCCCGAGAAGTTTTTACATGGATTTCACATTGTGACCTAGATTTGAACCTAGTGACCTACTTTTGCCATGCTACACTCCAGCACCCCAAGAAGTATGCACATAACAAAGTTAGTAGCTGTAGGTATTATGGTATAAGAAATTTGGTGCTGACAAGGTTTTACACAGAATTTTATACTGTGACCTATATATTTGACCCAGTGACCTAATTTCCCCTCATGACACACTTTTGGGTCAAGGTACATTATCATGTGAAATTTCATAAAAAGAGGTCCAAAAGTTAAAAAAAATTAGTCAGGACCTGAAAATTCTGTATATTTACATATCGTGGTGACCCAAATATTTGACCTAGTGACCTAGTTTTGCTTTATGACACTTTCTTAGACTAAGCTTCACATGTGTGTAACATTTCATGACTCTAAGTAAAAGGACAAAAAAGTTATGGCCCGGACAAGATTTTTCATACATATGTATTCGGTGACCCAGATATTTGACCTAGTGACTTACTTTTGGCACACAATACACCTCTATCCTAGGAAGTACAAACACATTAAATTTGGTAGCTGTGGGTGTTATGGTGTTGGAAATATGGCCCAGAGAAGCTTCGGACGGACGGACGAGGTGCAAACCTATAGTCCCCCACCAAGTGGGCGGGGGACTAAAAACACACAATTTTTCTGTACATTTAATATTAGCCCTCATTTTAAAGGCATTTTTTCCTGCCAAGAAAAGTTCATCAACCATAATGTATCAGTTTAAACAAATTGGTCAAAGCTCTGATGCACATTTAGCCACGTTTTGGTCACACTGGCTCCCTTTTTGTTAAAAGAATCAACCTGCAATAGGTTCAAACACGGGATCCCATGGAACCTTTGTCCATGCTGACTGAAGTGTTTCCATAGATATGGAACAATGCTGACAAAATACAACACTCATTCCAAGACACCAATAAATTATATTATATTTTGGTAGGGCTAACATGAAAGGGGTGGTAGGGCGATAGTTGGTATAACGTAGAGTTAACTTAAACCCACCTGAGATTTTCTCTAGTCTGTGTACAGTCAGAAACCATCATTCATTGTTGGCTCCTCTTATTTCATCACTTGAGTGAAGAGGCAACTATAGTCAATTACCTTAAACACTCACTTCACGATCATTGTTAGTACGTAAGTGTAATATACTAGAGACATCTGTAAACTTTCGGTTTGTCAGCGTGATAACTTTAAAAGTTTTGATGTTAGCCCAGTATAACTTTCAGGACTTATAGGGTGGATAAAAATCTAGATTCTTTCGATACTGGTGGCGCCACCTATAATATTATGTAATATAGAGTCAAATGTAAAAAATTTTTGAACACTCTAGCATCTTTAATTTTCACTGGATCTTCAAATTTGGTGGGATTTTGGGGCAGGTCAAAATCTAAGTTACTAGTGATAGTAGTGGGGCCACCTGTAATTTGATGGAAATTATGAGCTAAAATGTATTTTAAGAAATAAAATTCCATATTTGGAAAAGTAATTGGATTAGACTTGTCAAATTTATAGAATATATAGACCATGGCCAATGCTAGAATGTCACATGATATCAGTGACCTTGACCTATTTTTGTGAGGTCAACTTACATGCAAATTTGAAAGAGGTGATTTTGTAGTGACAGGGTGTAGCTTGGCAAAGAGAATTGAGCCTCCAAACCAAAACTACACTTGGTTACATTGTACATAAAACTATATTTGGTGACTTACTTTTTGGTTCACCGTGACCTAGTTATTCTTGAGGTTGGCGCTTGTCCAAATGTACTGTTTTTATTCAATTACTCAAAAAAATTGTTACCCACTTTGAACAAACAGATCATGTATGGAAAGCTGGATGTGGGGTGCACATTTTGAACAGCAACAATGTTTTAATCCCAGCTGAAGGTCAACTTCAAGTGGCCAGTTTAAATATAAGGGTAACTCGTGAATGCTCTGCACCCTACTATTTTTTAGTTAGGCCCATATAATGTTGAGAAGTTATTACATGTATGAAAATCTTCTTTGACATCAATGTTGTTGGCGCCACCTATAGCATCATGTAACATACAGGCCAAGATGTGAAAATTTTGTGACCGCGATTCCGTCCATAGTTTTCAAGTCAGCCCAATATAACTTTTAGGACTTATAGGGTGTATGAAAATAAGTCCCCTTTGATTTTGGTGGTGCCACCTACAATATTATGCAATGTAGGGGTCAAAATGTGGAAATCTTGTGAGCACTCTAGCATCTTTAATTTTTGGCAGATGTTCACTGAATTTTATGGGATTGTGGCGGAGGTCAAAGTCTAAGTTGCAAATGATACTAGTGGCGCCACCTTTGATTTGATGGAAATTATGAGCCAAAAAGTGTTTCAAGATATAAAATTCCACACTTGGAAAAGTAATTGGATTAGACTTGCCAAATTTATAGGATATATGGACCATGTCCAATGCTAGAATTTTATTTAATATCAGCGACCTTGACCTATTTTTGTGAGGTCACCATGCCTGTTAAGTTGAAAGAGGTGATCTTGCAATTGCAGGGTGTAGCTTGGACATCAGTGGCAATGTCAAGACAACACCAGGCCTGTGGGCCTCTTGTATTAAATAATCTGGGTGACCTTGATCTTTTGTCCCAAGATTACTGAGGGCATAAAATGAAGGATTCACTGATTGTTGTCTTGGCACATGCAACAATATCCATCACAGGAATTGCACAAATAAGTTATAATTACATGTGGAGCAAAGTGCCATCTGGTGGACAAACTTTGAAATGAAGATGTAGGTGCAATATAGCCACAGTGCCAGCAGAGCATTAGGCCCATGGGTCTCTTGTTTCAATTCTACATGTATTTGAACTCTGCCAAACTTGGGCAAATATTACCAAATTGCAATGTAAAGCTCTGTTGAAATGTTTCCATAGATATGGAACAATGCTATTTGGTGTCATAGGTTTTGGGGCATAGTTTTTTCATCAACATTCTTATTCTCCTTACAAATTCACTTATTTGTGACGTGTTTCTGCTAATGCGTAAAACCTGTCCAATGACCACACCATAGCCTAGGTTCTCTGACATGTTTCCAGTGGTATCAGAATATGAAACTATGTCAAATATGAACTGTTCTTGTTTGTCAAAAATCAATTGTTTGTCACATACTGTTATCAATCCCTATCAAGATCAAAAAAAGTTGCCTTATTGTCACTCTCATTTTCTTTATCCAAAATGAGTTCTTTTGGGTAAATTTCCTTCAAATGTTTCTTGATCAGACGGACGTGTGAAGCTATAAGCTCTGCGACCTTAGGTCAGCAGAGCTAAAAAGAACTGCGAATGGGCATGACATACATTCAGAAAGGAATTACAAGATCAAGATTTACTGCGCAGGCTGGGACTAGTCAATGGAAACTTCAGTCTTGTTTTTCAGCGGTCCCTGTCTTGACAGACCAGTGCAATGAGAGACCCCGTCTTAAAACACCACCTTTTCACGATTCTGCTCAGTATAATTTTCATCTTATACCTCCAATGAAAGACCACCTGTTTTGAGTGACCACAATTTTATCATCCCTAGGGATGGATTTTAAAGACAGACTTGACTGTATTCAACTTTTCATTTAAATTGCAATGCCATGATTAATCGATTCTCTCGTACCTTGCACGTTTAGCACTCTGCTTCATCAGAGGGCCAATCAGGGGAACCCTGCAGAAGCAAAGTGTATCATATTCAATTGCCTCTACCTGAACAAGCACTTTATGTCACAATGTCCAGGTTCTGGCATGTATTGACGACATGGTAGCATTGTGCCACCGCTCGCACCATGAGCAATGGGTCTGCCAATCAATACTATCTGCTGCCACAATGCTGCACGGGCAATCATAATGACTCCATAGTCAGGCATGGATTCTTCCACCACCATGTGTATATGCAACAGGACAGGCTTCTTTGCCTGCATGTACCCTAACCAATGCTATGAGTCATAATACCCTGCAATTGACCTGTTTCTCTCATCCCCCGCAGTGAACTATTCGAAAGACCTTCAGTGGTCTTTTGATTGGATGGAAAGATCACAATTATCAAAGAGCAGCATTTGCACAATACAGGTTCTGTGCAAGCTCAACTTTACTGGGGGTATGATGCTGGTAGATCAGTGATCTTTCATTGACACCTCATACATGTCTCACTGTTATAATTAACCCAAACCATTCAAATGTAATTCTGATAACTCCCTCCTTCCTCCTACCCATATTAAGTCCACACCAACTCCCTAGGTAAAACAACACAAACAATTGTTTGGTGCTCCAAGCTGAAAGATACTGTTGGCTTTTCAGAGAAACCTGTCTTGAAAGACCACCCTTAGGGAAAAGAAAGTTGTGCTTCCTCAAGACAGTTGGTCTCTGACAGTCTCACAGAAGTAAAACAAGTAGCTGCTGATAATAGCCATATCCCCGCCCACAATAATCATGGTGGTACATACACGACATACATTTGTACATTTTTTTGCAGGCAATTTTGGGCTGCTTAATGATCTGTGTTAATTAATTAGTAGGGCCTGTATTTTTCCATTTTTAATAGAAAACAGAATAATGAATTTTTGTCAACTTTGAAATGGAATTTGCTGTTTTGCCTTGATGTGTTTTACATACAAAGAGAACTAATGAAACGGAATTTGGAAATTTCTGGCTGGTGAAATGGAATTTCTAGGTTTTTTAAACGGAAAAATTCAGGCCCTAAATTAGTAGAAGAAAGTAATCAGCCAAACAAATTCATGCTTATGCACACCTCCTACCTGAAATCTACCATCCATGAAGTTTCAAAGGGCCAGCATTTATAGTTCCAAAGATATGGCCTAGACAAAATCATTCAGATCTGGATGTGGCTTAATGAACTTTCTTGATTTTTTAATTAATGAAAGTAATTCAGCACACAAAAGAATGCCTATGCACACCTACTACCTTAGATGTACCATTCCTATAAATTTCAAAGGGCTACCATTTATAGTTTAGAAGATATCACCAAGACAAAATTATGCAAATGGTTTTGAGGTGTGTAACAATCTTTATTGATTAATTAACTTAATTTAATCCTATGCACACCTCCTACCCATGATCTACCACCCATGAAAATTTGAAGGGGCTAGCAGTTATAGTTCCAAAGATACAGCCCAGACTAAATCGTTTTACCTATGATCTACCAACTCTACAAATTTCAAAGGGATAACATTTATAATTTGGAAGATATGGCCCAGACAAAATTTGTTAGGACAGACGGAAGGACAGACTGAAGGATGGGCGGTGCCCATTACCATATTCCCCCCCCCCCCATAGGTGGGGGATAATTAACACAAGGGGCCCGTGGGCCTAGAGCTCTGCTGACCACAACCACCTAAAAATAATTTTCTCAAATGTATTCAATACACGAACATTAAAACTTAATCAAGGTTAGCCATATTATGCAATGCAACTACTGCCTGATACACATTTGTGGTATATTTGGCATCATTCACCTTATTCTTTATCAAGATACTGAATTAAATGTCCCTTTCTTAAGTGCTTAATGACCTTGAAAAATACGTCATGGTCACACAATCATTGAGTCATGGTGACAATTAACGTAGGTCACCAAGTAGTGTTTTATATACAATATACTCAAGTGCAATTTGGATCTAGAGGCTCAATTCAGTTTGTCACTGATGTCCAAACTACACCCTACCATTACAAAATCACCTTTTCCAACTTAATGGGTTTGGTAACCTAACTGAAATAGGTCAAGGTCACTGATCTTACATAATATACTTGCAATCAATAGTCAAGCAATTCCATATAGGGTGGATCAGTATATCTATATTATGGTATATATGGAGTGCTGACCACCTTCCTGATATCAGAAAACAACCCTTTTGTCATGTCAACTCCTGAGACCCTAAAAATGGGTCATGGTCACCGGGCAGTGAACTGGAGTGAACAAGAGGGATGTGTGAATTGCTCAAGGATGCTCCGCTGACTTGGGAATAGTCATCCTACCGGATTGCTATATGAACAACCTGTGCTCAGCTGATACGGTCATAATCATCCAAATGTAGTTTAAAGTGCAACAAAGGCCTGGGCTTTGTGTCACCTTCACATGCATTTTTCATTGAACTAGAATTAGCTGAATTTTGAGCTGACAGTATGCAGATTGTACTGACCTACATGCTTGACCTAGTGACCCAGCATTGCAAGCTAGGTATTTCAGGATTGATACATGTGTGTATAAGATTTCTTAAACCAAAAGACAGCAATGATAGGGACCAAACCAAAAATTCTATGTGGGCGTCAGTGTTACCAAGATACTTGACCTACTTAGTTTTACTAAATAAGATGTTAGTCCTTGTTCATGCGTGTTTCCTGTTTTGAGACCTCCCCCCCCCCCAAAAAAAAAAAAAATGGACATACCTTCAACACAAAGCGTTGACTGAAGGGTCTGACAAGCCCTAACAGCCATGTAATTAGGCTGCCATTTGCTCAAATTAGGTTACAGTGACACCAAAATATAACAAGTTCATCTTGCCAGGTAAGATGAACATATTGTCAAATTTGAGCAAAATACATGGAGGCACTCTGAACATATCATGGTAACAAGAATGTGCAAATCCAAATGGATGGAAATCTGGATGGACGGACAACCTGAAAACACAAAGGGTCTCCCCATGGGATGGAGCCTTGAAAAGCACAAAAGGTCTGTTCACTATGAACAGGCAGTCCTTAGCTGACCTTGACATTCAACCCCTCAGAAGTGGCACTGTGGTCTAGGGTTATCCAAAAGGGTTTCTGTGCAATTTCAAAGCCACAGGCCAAGCTGTTTGAGAAAAGATTTACATCAGCCCCCCCCCCCCCCTCCCACCACCACCACACACAAATTAATAAATATATAAATAAATAAGTAATTTTTTTTAAAAATTAAAATCCAAAAATCATCAAAGGGTGACCGTTTGAACATACTCAATAAAGACCCATGCAAAATACATACTTGCTAGGTTTGAAGTGAAGCCATGTCAATTTTAGATGAGAAGTTAAAAATATCCATTCCCCTACAACCCCCATGGACTTACATTGTAATAGTAGGAAATAAATAAAATAAAAAAAAAAATAAAATCCAAAAATCACTGAAGGGTGCCCATTTGTACACACTCAGTAAAGACTCATGCCAAATTCATACTTGCTATATTTGAAGTGAATCGATGACAATTTCAGATAAGAAGTTAAAAACATCCCTTACCTTACAATCATCGAGGGCTTACATTGTAATCTGTAGGGTAAAATTAACGGACAAATACAAAAAACAAAAAACTTTTTTTTTTCTAATTTTAACATCACACGATTTCAAAAGAATCAATGATCTATTTATCCATGTTTGCACACTATGAGTATTTTCAAGTCAAGAATAACTGAGAATAGTTTTGAACAATCTTGTTTAAGCATTCTGGAGAAAAATTTTAAAAATTGACAAAACAAACAAACACTAAAACAACATTAGAAAAACTGCAGTACCATCTTTTGAACAGATTATGGTCTAGGGGTCCCCAGAAGTGACCCTATGCAATTTCAAAGTAATTTGCTGGGCGGTTTTGGAGAAGATGATTTTTTTTAAGATTTAAAAAAAAAATGAACAAAATTATTCATTAAACAATCCAAAATTCACTGGGGCATGACCATTGCAACAAAATTGGTACAGACCCACCCAAGATACATCCCCACAAAGTTTGAAATGAATCTGGCCCATGTCTTTTAAGAAGTTCAAAATGTTAATTGTTAAGGACAGATGACAAATGAGTGACGACACCTGGAGAACCACACTATAACCTCAGCTGACTCTGACAAGTCAGGTGAGGTAAATCAAAAAGAAAAAAAAAAATCACACATGCAGTTGACCTACTGTTTATTCATGACATATATTTTATTTTCATTTCAATAAGTGCCTGTCTGAGAATTTATATAACAGTCAATGAAGAAAGAAAAAACAGCCAAGAGATGAATAGCATATGAATTTATCACCATGGTACAGATATTTCACCTAATTCTATTGCATTGAGTTATGACACATGTATGTGTGAAGTTTCATGAAATTAAGTTCAAAGTTCAAAGCTCTATACATGTACTGTTGTAGCCTGCACATTTTGAATTAGCATTGCCTTACCCATTGATACGTAAATGTAAAGCAGTCACTAGTGTATAATTATTTGAAAATGACATAAATTAAAAATTCATTCAAAATCAGGAAAAAATACAGACTTGTTCTACATAGTGGACAAGTTTGGTTGTGGCTCAGTGAGACCATAAGAAGCTTGAACATAATCTAGCAAAAGCTTTAAGAGAAGGAGGCCAAATTAGAACACACAAAAAATGCATAAAATTTGCATCAGTTCAAACTATATGCACTGTCATGATACCTATCATGTTCCTCCTACACTCGCACTGTGCATGACAAAGAATTAAGATGCATGTACATGTATATCTGTGTGTTTTCTAAAACTCAAAAAAGTCAAAACTATGATTGTTATTTTTGGCACACATATTTCATTAATTAGCAAATTTAAATGAAACATTTCTGTCTTCACATTGCAAACAGGACATATAAAGTATTAATACTTATGCATCCTGAAACCATTCAAGTCAACTAATTTCCTTTAATGATTACTGCTGTGTTATCAAGAAACATTTAAAATCAAACAAGTCTTTTCAAATTTACAGTGGTTTCAGACTGAAGAAAAATCAACATACTAAGGAAGATCAAGTGTTGAAAACATATGCAAAATACATGAAAGCACATGCATTTGGTCCACATGAATCCAGTTGTGTAGTAATACCACACTTAAAGATGGGCAAAGGCAAAAGGAAATGTGTTTCTACATGTGGAAGTTTAATATGGCCAAGCTGTTGGCCCACAGGGATCAAATATATAGAGTCCTTACATGGATTCACTCAATGAATAAAATTCAAACACATTTTCACTGAAATTACTGGCAAACAGTTCCCAAGCAACAGCTACAATGGACGAATGTCTCTGCAGGAATGAAAATTGAGCCAGCTTTAGCGACTACATGCAAAAACCTAAATCTATAATCCTACCTGGCCAATTTACAGCACCAATAGGTATGCTACTCTCCCACTGCCTTCAAATTGCTAACAATTAAATCATGTCAACTCCACTTATATTATTGGATGGCAAGGAGCCCGTAGCCATCTGGGAGCCCAGCACCTTCGAATGTCACCCCTTTCTGTTGCTAGTGCAGGATGACAAATGCCGTGCGCATACACGGCATTGATGCAGCACGTCCCAGACAACAACAGGTTGATAGAGATGGAGTCGACAAGGTTCCCTATTAGGCTGTCTTATATATACAGCACACAATGTGTCAATGCAGGTGACTGCTGCATTTTATGGATTCAAGCTGGCATATCATAGGTAGGACCTCACACTTCATGCCTACTTCTTCACTTACCTCACACTATGCATTGCCTGCCCTGCATCTCCCCCAGTATATCCAAATACCAGTATTACAGACTCCCATATGGCTGCAAATTTATGGCTGTTTTTCCGGGCGGATTTACATAGTACTTGTGCATAAGCTGGTCTCAAGGAGGGTATAGTTGCCATGACAACTATGAGAACAGAGAAGAGAAACCACAGAGATGCCCAGAGTACATGCTTTACTTCTACATTTTTTTCCCTCACCTTGGCCTGGCTACGAGTTACTTTTACGTGTGGTCAGCCACAGGCAATGTCCAATGCACCTGTGTCACGTTCCTTCATGTGACCAGGCCGCTTCCTTCCCCATCACCACCTTAACTCCCCTCCCCCCAAGGGAGCCACATGACACTTGATCATCATACAATAAAAGTATTCATCAACACATCCTCCATTTTTTGCTTCTCTTGATGTTTAAAAACTAACTAACTGAAACAGAAGTGGCCACAGGTATGTCAATTCCCACAGCTCATCAGTGGTGGCTTGATGCTCTCAAGCTGACCTCGTCCACATCTTCCTATACTGTAGCATCTTCATTTGACAGCATCCTATGTTACAGTCTGGCTCATGTATTTTAGCCTTCCATCATATTATCTTCATCATCCTTCAGAGTTTCTGGGTACTCTCCATAATTAATGCCATATGAATCCGTCTTGAATGCTTACCTGCATCCATTCGGCTTGTGATTTGTGAGAAATGCACAAAGGACAACAAAAACATGGCAGGCACAAAGGGGACAGGCCTGTGTTGTGAGTCAACAGGATATTATTCATAGAAGAACACAGGAGTACACTTTAACTCTTTCAGTGCCAATCACGACTAAAGTCAATCTACTTAAGTCAGATTACTCTCAGTTATCACTAGGATCCCAGATTCATATTCTCATAAAAAGACCTTTCATTCAAGTATCAGTATGCCTATAGTTCCAGAGAAAAACCCAGGTCAACAGCTTTTCTGGGCACGCATTGTGCCCAATGCAAGCCCAGAAAAGCTGTTGACTCTGTCCAAAATATAGCACTGAAAGAGTTAAAAGTGCATTCAGATAAGCCTATATTTCATTCACCTGGACTGCCCGAACCCTTTCAACACTGCTGCAGCAATTATTAATGGCTCAACATTTCATCAAATCACAGAATTCAATGATCTGTTCAGTAGGTAAATTTATGTAAACTGGATCATCGATGTGAATTGCAACATTTTGCCACTATGAAGCCCAACAATAATGTGCTAATGCCTGTGCATAAACTGTTCATCATATGCTTCTACTTTCTGCTCTTCTCACACATCATCTGCTTCTATATGTTCAACCATTAAATCGGGCAAATTTATTATAATTTCCCACACTGTAGATCACGTGAGCTAAACATTGTTACAACTAAACTGTGACTCACGTGCATCAGTCATGTAGTGCATTAACCTATCTATAGACAATGAAATGTGCATGAGGGATGTTTCGTTACACGTAGAATAACTATGATGAACGTAAACAAACATGGCAAAACGTTGGCTTTGAAAGTAGGCATTGGGCATATTTTTTTGTGATGAAAACCCAATTAAACACAACTGTCCCTATGCAATTTACAAAATAAATGGTCCAGCAGTTTTGAAGTTTTTTTTTTAAAGTTTTACAAAAAAAAAAATTAATGATTCAGCAAAAATACAAAATCATTGGAGCATGACCATTCTAACAAACTTCCCAGACACCAACCAAAGGTACAATACTACATCCCAACCAAGTTTTCTAAGTGAATCTGATTGATGGTTTTGGAGAAGCTGAAAATGTGAACTTCCATTGCAAGCACATCGACTTACTCAGTAATCAATAGGAATGTGTATGTTCAACGACAAGTACCTGAATTGAAATTCATTAAAAATCATGGATCCACATCAACATCACCTGGTGAACAATTTTGTTTGACCCTTCCACTAGCTACATTTCCACAAAGTTTCAGAACCGTCTGAGTAATGCTTTAGGAGAAGTAAAAATTAGCAAAAACACAAAAAATCATGTATGTATGTATGTATGTATGTATGGTTATATATATACAGTTTAGGAGAAGTAAAAAAATAGAAAAAACAAACCAAATAAATCATATATATTATATACTAAAGCAATTGGCTATGTAGTTTCGGATAAGATTTTTTGATATTTTGCCAAAAAAGGAACAAAAAAAAATCATGTAAAATCCAAATGGGCATGCCCAATTGAAGAAACATGGTAGAGACCCACCCAAGGTCTATTTCCACCAAGTTTTAAGAGGATCTGACAGGTTTTTTTTTTTTGTTTTTTTTGTTTTTTTGTGAAGTTGAAAACGCGAAATGTGAATGGACAACTCAGTCACAACAAAACACTGCACAACGAACAACAATGGGCGTATTCACATGGATACACATCCCAATACACACACTTTTGCCAGGTTTGACAGAAGTATTTGGCTTGTCCCAATGGACTGCACTCAAATAAGACCAGAAATATTAATTTAATTAATTAACTACTTTTGCAGTTTAGGTTGCACTGCCCCAAACCATGAGGATGATTTCCTTTCAAGCAAGTGCAAAAGGTACAAAGTCCAAGAGTATCTTGACAGATACTGACACAGAAACTCTTCATTAAATCACTCTGCACATTATTTTATGTGGTTATCTTACATAAACAATGTTAGTTTATTTAGATGCATTACTCAAGGTAAGGAACTTGGTGCAGGTCCATAGGTGTTTTGCTAAACCTGCGCAATGAATCAAAGGACACGCAAAGCACAGCTGAGTGTGTCCTTTGATTATCTCGCAGGTCCAGCAAAACGCCTATGGACCTGCACCACGACCTAACATGTAAAACATACTGATACAGATCTGAGTCCACCATTGTCCACTTGAAATACGACATACGGTCACATAGAGCATACATATTCCAGAATGATTGTGTAGCCGTAACCAATCAGCTTCAAGGTGTCAGGTTGCCTGGCGCGGCTGGGTCGAAAGACTCGACAGCCACTTTTTGAATGTAAGTTGAATAATGTGTTACATGCAGCTGGAACATGACCAGTTATATCAGATGTTGGAAGCCTACTTGCAGGAGACAGCAAGTTGGCTGATGGTATCTATTTTGATGGTGTTTAGCAGCACATAATTTTGTACAGAAAACACATCATAAAAGGTGTTATCAGCACTTTTCTCAGCAAAAACAAAAAACAAAAATCTAATAACAAGGAATTTAACCCAAAAACATTGAAGCAGATGACAATTTACATTCGGGCAGTTTGAAGAGGAAAGGTTAAAAGGTTTTATTGATACCCCAGGATCCTTATCTTAATAGACCACTCCACTAAGAGATTATTTGCCAAGGAATACCACCTCTTCAATATAGTTTACTTCATACTTTTCATTTCATTTTATTTATATCTCCTATGACAGACCATCTGTTATGAAGGTTCACAATTTGGTCTCCCAAGTGTTGGTCTTTGAAGGCAGGTTTCACTGTCCATACATATTTTGTAATTGTTGCTGCCACTGACAGGACCCTGGAATGATTTATTACAATATGTACCCAGTTCAAGCTCCAGTCTTTAGAGTTGTACATAATGGAGTACCACAGTCTGCACACAGCTTGGCCCAATGGATGTACAGATTGTGGCATATACCACAGTCAAGCTTTATGTGTTAATTGACACTAGCTGTATCATATTGTTCATGTCATATTTATTGCATATTGCCTACCTACTAATGAAATCTGTGATCACTGGAAGGGTGACAAGTGACAATAACTTGACTGGCTGTTATCTCAAGACAGCATGTTCAACAGACCAGGAGAGTCAGCAGGTGCATCTGTGACCAGTTCAAATTTACCACCTGATGATACATGCTCAGTGCCACCACTGTAAGGTGACATCCATTGCACCCATCATAGTCAGGGAGCACTTTGGTTTTGCCTCATATAACAACTTGTCTAGAGTGAAACCTCATTAAATTGAACATCTTTGGCACCAAAGAAAAGTGTACAGCTTAGAAAGGTTCCTCCAGTGTTCAGAAAGAAGATTGGGGCTGAGAAAAGGTGATCAGCTTAACTTTAACTCCTTCCCACTGAAAGAGGCTCAAAGCATGCAGATTTCACATTTTCTGCTTTCATGTTTTTACCTAACCCTCTCAGTGCTAGGTCAGCAGCCTACATTAGTGCACCTTGGCTGTTTCAAGGAAAGCTGTTGACTGGACTACTTTTTTTCTTTTTCTTTTTTTGAAATACAGACATTCTGATAATTGAACAAAAGCTCTTTTCACATGGAATTTGCATCTGAAATAATGATAATAAATCAGATCAGTACGGCTTTTGTTGTTATTAGCAATGGAAGAATTAATTTCCTGGTCAATGTTAGCATTCAGAACTAATTTCAATTTTCTATGCATTGTGCTCATGCTAATCTGCTAAGCACTCCTAATTATACTGTAACTTTCACTATGAGCATAAAATCTCACACGAGACATCATAATATTGGAAATGCATATTAATCTCTTGCAAAAATCTCTGACCCTGTCATCAGGCAATGGTGACAATCAGCCACCATGATATGAGCATGCTGATAGAAAAGTGAAGGTGTCACTAACGCGTGGGAATAAAGCATACTTCTTCCAAACATGATTATTTCTTCTTATATTAACTCTTTCAGTGCCAAATTCTTGATGGAGCCAACAGCTTTTCTCGGCGCACATTGGGTGCAATGTGCGCTGAGTAAAGCTGTTTACTTGAGATATTCTCTTGGAACTACAGGCATAATGGTACTTGAATGAAAGGACTTTTTATGAGGAATACAAATCTGGGATCCTAACGATAATTAAGACTAGTTTGACTTTAGCAGATACCCTTTAGTCGTGATTAGCACTGCAAGAGTTAACCTTATTGTATATGTTTGGAGAACATGACTAGGCCATTGAAACAATTAATTTTATCGAAATTGCTAATTTGGCATGAGCAACATATTTTGCCATGTTTGATAAACAGGTATTTCTCTGTTGAATTATACAAGCCCAAACAGCGCCACATTTAATGTGAATGTCCCTTACTCTCAGATGTAAATTTTCCCTGAAACAAGACAGATATGAAGATGCCTGAAATGACACAAGCTACATGCATATTCTGCATCACATGAATTTATACTCATTGTAAACTGCCAAGCTGCTATGAAACCATGAATATTTTATCACAACAAAATAAGCAAAACAAAAAAAATGTCAGCAAAGGCATATTTCATACTTGTTACCGGTGTTACACCTGTCCCTCCTGCAAGAGATAATCCCCCAGGGCAGGTCAAAAAGTGGTCACCTAAACAGGGGGTTTCTCAATAGAGGTCAAATAACATGGAAGAAACAGCAGATATAAATGTGGTCTCAAATAGCACAGGGTCTTCTAAAGGACTTGTGCATTGCACTGCATTGCATTGCATTGCATTGTAGCTGCCTTTGCACCTCCATTTATGAAAGGCAGTGGCTAACAGTGATCCATGTTTTGAGAGAGCACACGTTAAACTACCTTTCCCTGAACACGACTATAAATGGTGGAACCTGCAATTACAGACCATCACATCTCCCAGACAAAAGTGGTCTGACTGACAGGTGGTCTTGAAATACAGGAGATATATAATGAAGTACACACATCTTGACAAGGTGTGCTCAAAAGCTACATAACATAGTCTTCTGCAAGAGGTGGATTTTATACCATGACCCACTATACACTGTTTACTCTTTGTCTTGCCCACTTTTATAAAGAAAACTAAGAAAATCACACTTGGTGAATCCCTACAGGTACCGGTAGTCTTACTACAGACAAGTTTTACTGTAGAACCATTCATATGGAGCTACCTTAAATGTACAATTAACGTCAGGATAGGAACATTATATTATTTTGCATGGAAAAGATTGGTACATATGTCGTTACATGTATACGGTGGCATGAAATTTAAGACTAACTTTTTGAGAATAGTACTTATTCTCAAATTAATCTACTGTTTAATCATAAAAGTACAATAACAATCACAGCAAAACATGTCTAGAAAGATCACCTCTAGGGATGACCAAATTGTGGCGTCTCAAGACAGGTGGTCTTTCATAGGAGATATTAATAACAAGAAAAGTACTAAACAAAGTACGGCGAAAAGGTGGTCTTCCAAGGCAGGTGGTCTCTTATTGGAGTGGTCTCTCAAGACAGGGACCATTGTAATGGATTATGCTCAGACTGCCCAAAATGGCCTGCAAATACAAATGTCCTCCCCTGCAGTGTTTCTGCTTATTAGAAATGACTGAATGAGATATATGGAAGTAAGACGAACCAGGATAGCTGCTGACTTGGTTTCATTCTAACAAGGCAGGACTTAATTCCTGCCTTTTACACATAAGAATCACTGGGTTCAAATCACACGGATGCCCACCTGGAGTGCATGCCCTTCATGCCAATTTCCTTCCCACGTGCAGGATGGGTGCACATTGTGCCTTCACTAAACCAATGGAAATTGTTAACTCAAGTCTTGTACTAGGCTAGAAGGGGTTAAGAACAGGTAAACAAGCTTCCTGGTGTATTATCTCTGCCTATAAACTGCCAGGAAAGACAGGGAATATTTGACATTTCACTATCATGAGAGAGGCACTAAGGTCCAAACTGGGGTCATAGAAAATGATTACGTGGATCTGCATCTGCAACTTGGCACAAGCCCCTCAACCAAGTTTCCAGGAAACCCACAAAAAATAGTAAAAGGTCAAAAGAATACAACCCTACAAAATTAATCATGAGAAATGATCACACCCACTGATCTTGCAATATAGGAACTGACTGCTACTGTTGTCCTCCGCGTAAACCCTAATTTTTCTGTCAATTTTAATCATCTTCACAAGATTTAACTCTCTTCCTACATTTATTAATATACTCCTGCTGAAACACAAGAGAACTCTGCTATTGGTATATTACATTTGGGCATGATATTGTGTTAACTGTGGTGATTGTTTTTGGTCTGTGATACCATTTGATTTCATCACTCTTTTCTTTTTTATCATTTTTATTCATGAACACCTTACCCCTATAAATATTATCTTTGTCCTACATAATATGGTAAGTTAACACTTAGCATAGCAGTCCTGTATCCGATCTGAAATTTTAAACAAGAGGGCTGTGTGAACAGCCCATGCTCAGCTGACCTACACATTCATCACACTTGCAGCTCTGTGACCTTGGGATAGGATCAAGGTCACCCATGGACTCAGTAAGTCTGACCTTTATAGAAGAACACTAACATGTGCAAGATCAAAGTCCCAGTTCAAGTAGTTCTCAGGTTAAAGCACTGAAGAGTAAAATTCATGTATATTGCACTGTGACCCCAGAAACGAGGTCAAGGTCACTCATGTACTGTCTAATCATGACCTTCATAGAGAAACATTAACATGTGCACCATCAAGGTCCAAACTCAAAACAGATCTCAAGTTATCTAGTGAAAAGTAAATTTCATGTTAGTTGTTCTGTGAACTTGAGAATGAGGTCAAGGTCCAAACATCACTGGAACATGACCATTTGCACAAAATAGGTAGACATTTATAAAAAGTACAACCCTACCAAGTTTGGCACAAGTCTGGCCAAAATTATTTAAGTTATAACCATTACAAGAAATTCCCATGTTAAACTTCTTTCAAGATTTTTGAAAAAAAAAAAAAATCATAAAAAATCAAAAAAAGAGGGCTGGGTGAACAGCTCACGCTCAGCTGATCTTGACATTCATCACACTTGCAGCTTTATGAACTTGGGAAAGGATGAAGGTCACCCATGTTCTGAGTAAGTTTGACCTTTATACAACAACACTAACATGTGCAACATCAAGTTTGGAGTAGCTCTCAAGTTATAATGAAGAGTAAAATTCATGTATGTTGTACTGTGACCCCAGAAACAAGGTCAAAGTCATTCATGTACTGTCTAAGCATGACCTTCATACAAAAACATTAACATGTGCAGCATCACGGTACTAACTCAAAACAGATCTCAAGTTATCAAGTAAACAGTAAATTTCATGTCAGTTGTCCTGTGAATTAGCATTAGAATGCTCACTGACTTACATAGTAATCAATAGGAAAGCTGCATTGACCGATAAGTACCCGAATTGAAAATCCTTAAAAATCAGGAATCCAAAGCAGTGCAACCTAATAAACAACTTTGTTTGACCCTTCCACAAGAACATATCCATCACATTTCAGCTTAATCTGAGGGACGGTTCTGAGAACAAGTGAAATATAGCAAAACCATACAAAAAATTCATTAAAAAAATTTAGAAAAAAATTGCAGCACCACCTGGTGAACAAATTGGGAACTAGGTGTCCCTGGGAGTGTCCATGTACGATATCAAAACAATTGGGTGAGCGGTTTCAGAGGAGAAGAGTTTTTAACATTTGCCCCCCCCCCCCAAAAAAAAACAACAACAACAAAAATCATAAAAAATCAATAGAGCCTGACTATTTGTGCAAATTTGATAGAGATTCACCCAAGGCATATCCCCACCAAGTTTGAAGTTAATCTGACCAAAATTATTTAAGTTATAACCATTACATGAAATTCCCATGTTAAACTTTCCTATTAAAAGTTTCGTAAAGATTTTTGAAAAAAATCATAAAAAATCCAAAATTCATTGGAACAAGACCATTGGAGTAAACCTGGTAGACACCCACCCAAGGTACATCCCCACCAAGTTTGAAGAAAATCTGGATGACGGTTTTGAAGAAGAAGTCGAAAATGTAAATTAGCATTAGAATGCCCATTGACTTAGTAATACATGGTAATCAACAGGAAAGGTGCATTTACCGAAAGTAGCTGAATTGAAAAAAATCGTTAAACATCAGGAATCCACAGCTTTCCCACATAGTCAACGACTTTGTTTGACCCTTCCACAAAGAACATATCCACCATGTTTAAGCTTCATCTGAGTGACAGTTCTGGCGAAGAAGTCAAGAATAGTTTTAGCACAAAAAAAATCATAAAAAATTAAAAAAAATTGCAGGGCCACCTGATGAACAAATTAATAAAAAGGAGTCCCTGGGTGTCTTCCTGTGTTTTATCAAAGCAATTGGGTCA
>OZ026619.1:27592603-27650220 GCA_964020975.1 Hermodice carunculata
GCGGTTTAGGAGATTTTTTAAGATTTGTCCAAAAAAAAAAAAAAAAAAAACTCATTAAAAAATCCAAAAATCATTGGAGCATGACCATTTGAACAAACCTGGTAGAAACCCACACAAAGGTACATTGCCACCAAGTTTGAAGTTAATCTGGATGATGGTTTTGGAGAAGAGGTTGAAAATGTGAATTAGCATTAGAATGCTCATTGACTTACATAGTAAATAAGAAAGTTGCATTGACCAATAAGTATCTGAATTGAAAAAAATTGTTAAAAATCAGGAATCCGCAGCATTCCCACATAGTGAACAACTTTGTTTGACCCTTCTACAAGAAACATATCCACCATGTTTCAGCTTAATCTGAGTGACAGTTCTGGAGAAGAAGTCAAAAATAGCTATAACACACAAAAATTCACGAAAATTAGAAAAAAATTGCAGTGCCACCTGGTGAAAAAATAAGAACTAGGAGTCCCAGGGAGTGTTCCTGTGTGATATCAAAGATATTGGGTGAGCGGTTTCCGAGAAGAAGATTTTTGAAGATTTGCCCAAAAAAGAACAAAAAAATTCATTAAAAATCCAAAAATTACTGGACTGTGACCATTTGAACAAACTTGGTACACACCCACCCAAGGCACATCCCCACCAAGTTTGATGTGTATCTGGCCAACGGTTTCGGAGAAGAAATCGAAAATGTGAATTGTTGATGGACGACGGACGGAGGACCATAAGATAAGCTCAGCTGACTGACAAGTCAGCTGAGCTAAAAATCACTGGATCATGACCATTTGAACAAACTTGGTAGAGATCCACCCAACGTACACTGCCACTAAGTTTGTGAAGTGAATCTGACAGACAGTTTCTTCACAGAAGTCCAAAATGTGAATTACAATTAGAATGCCCACTGACTTGAAAAGCATAGTAAGGAATAGAAAAGGTACATTTACCAATAAGTACCCAAATTGAAAACAAAAAAATAAATAAAAGAACAATAGGGCTGTGTGAACAGCCCGAGCCTCAGCTGATCTGGACATTCATCACACTTGCAGCTCTATGAACTTGGGAAAGGATCAAGGACACCATGTTCTGAGTAAGTCTGACCTTTATAGAAGAACACTTACAAGTGCAACATCAAAGTTCAAGTAGTTCTCAAGTTATAATGAAGAGTATAAATTCATGTATGTTGCACTGTGACCCCACAGCTCTATGAACTGACAAGTCAGCTGAGCTAAAATCAGGAATCCGCAGCATTCCCACATAGTGAACAACTTTGTTTGGCCCTTCCATTAGGAACATATCCACCATGTGTAAGCTTAATCTGAGTGACGGTTCTGGAGAAGAAGTCGAAAATATCTATAACACACAAAAATTCACAAAAAAATTTAGAAAAAAACTGCAGCGCCACCTGGTGAACAAATTAACAACAAGGAGTCCCTAGATGTCTTCCTGTGTGATATCAAAGCATTTGGGTAAGCAGTTTCGGAGAAGAGGATTTTTTAAGATTTGTCCAAAAAAACCAACAACAAAAATTCATTAAAAATCCAAAAATCACTGGAGCATGACCATTTGAACAAAATTGGTAGAAACCCACCCAAGGTACATTGCCACCAAGTTTGAAGTTAATCTGGATGACCGTTTTGGAGAAGAAGTCAAAAATGTGAATTAGCAAGGTACATTGCCACCAAGTTTGAAGTTAATCTGGATGACCGTTTTGGAGAAGAAGTCAAAAATGTGAATTAGCATTAGAATGCTCATTGACTTCCATAGTAATCAATAGGAAAGCTGCATTGACCGATAAGTACCCGAATGGAAAAAATCGTTAAAAATCAGGAATCAGCAGCATTCTCACATAGTGAACAACTTTGTTCGACCCTTCTACAAGGAACATATCCACCATGTTTCAGCTTAATCTGAGTGACGGTTCTGGAGAAGAAGTCAAAAATAGCTATAACACACAAAAATTCATAAAAAATTAGGAAAAAATTTCAGCGCCACCTGGTGAACAAATTAAGAACTAGGAGTCCCAGGGAGTGTTCCTGTGTGATATCAAAGCAATTGGGTGAGTGGTTTCAGAGAAGAAGATTTTTTAAGATTTACCCAAAAAAAGACGAAAAAAATTCATTAAAAATCCAAAAATCACTGGACCATGACCATTTGAACAAACTTGGTAGAGACCCACCCAAGGCATATCTCCACCAAGTTTGAAGTGAATCTGGCTGACGGTTTTTGAGAAGAAGTCGAAAATGTGAATTGTGGACGACGGACGGACGACGGACCCTCAAAAAACCTCAGCTGACTGACAAGTCAGCTGAGGTAAAAATCAGGAATCCATAGCAGTGCTACCTAGTGAACATCTTTGCTTCACCCTTTCACAAGGAACATATCCACAAAGATTCAACTTAATCTGAGAAATGGTTGTGGGGAAGAAGTGACGAGTAAGGAAAACACACAAAAATTCTTTAAAAATTTGAAAGAAAAAAAAATGAAGGACCACCTGGTGAACAAATTAAGAACTAACAGTCCCTAGCCGGGTTCTTATGTAACATCAAAGCAATTGGGTGAGAAGTTGTGAAGAAGATTTAAAAATTTGTCAAAAAAAAAAGAAAAAAAAATCATTTAAACTCCAAAAAGCAATGGAGCGTGACCCTATGGACAAATCTGGTATAAAACCCACCCAAGGTTCATTGGCATCAAGTTTGAAGTCAATCTGGATGACAGTTTTGGAAAAGAAGTAAAAAATGTGAATTAGCATTAGAATGCCCATTGACCAATAAATACCCGAATTGAAAAAATCATTAACAAGAGGGCTGTGTGAACAGCCCATGCTCAGCTGATCTTGATATTCATCACACTTGCAGATCTATGAACTTGGGAGAGGATCAAGGTCACCCATGTTCTGAGTAAGTCTGACCACTATAAAAGAACACTAACATGTGCAACATCAAGGTACAAGTTGATCTCAAGTTAGAATGAAGAGTAAAATTCATGTATGTTGTACTGTGACCCCAGAAACGAAGTCAAAGTCATTCAAGTACTGTCTGAGCATGACCTTCATACAAAAACATTAACATGTGCAGCATCACAGTACTAACTCAAAACAGATCTCAAGTTATCAAGTAAACAGTCAATTTTGTGTCAGTTGTCCTGTGAATTAGCACTAGAATGCCTGTTGACTTACATAGTAATCAATAGGAAAGCTGCATTGATCGATAAGTACCCGAATGGAAAATACTTAAAAATCAGGAATCTAAAGCAGTGCCAGCTTGTAAACACTTTGTTTGACCCTTCCACAAGAACATATCCATCACATTTCACTTTAATCTGAGTGACAGTTCTGAGAACAAGTGAAAAATAACAAAACTATATAAAAAATTCATAAAAAAAAAAAAAAAAAAATTGCAGTGCCACCTGGTGAACAAATTGGGAACTATGCGTCCCTGGGAGTGTCTATGAACGCTATCAAAACAACTGGGTGAGCAGTTTCAGAGGTGAAGAGTTTATAAGGTTTGCTCCCAAAAAAAAAACAAGAGGGCTGTGTGAACAGCCCATGCTCAGCTGATCTTGACATTCATCACACTTGCAGATCTATGAACTTGGGAAAGGATCAAGGTCACCCATGTTCTGAGTAAGTCTGACCATTATAAAAGAACACTAACATGTGCAACATCAAGGTTCAAGTAGTTCTCAAGTTATAATGAAGAGTAAAATTCATGTATATTGCACTGTGACCCCAGAAATGAGGTCAAAGTCATTCATGTACTGTCTGAGCATGACCTTCATACAAAAACATTAACATGTGCAACATCACAGTACTAACTCAAAACAGATCTCAAGTTATCAAGTAAACAGTAAATTTTGTGTCAGTTGTCCTGTGAATTAGCACTAGAATACCCATTGACTTCCATAGTAATCAATAGGAAAGCTGCATTGATCGATAAGTACCCGAGTTGAAAATACTTAAAAATCAGGAATCTAAAGCAGTGCCACCTAGTAAACAACTTTGTTTGACCCTTCCACAAGAACATATCCATCACATTTCACTTTAATCTGACTGACAGTTCTGAAAACAAGTGAAAAATAACAAAACCATATAAAAAATTCATTAAAAAAAATTTAAAAAAATTGCAGTGCCACCTGGTGAACAAATTGGGAACTATGTGTCCCTGGGAGTGTCTATGAACGATATCAAAACAACTGGGTGAGCAGTTTCACAGGTGAAGAGTTTTTAAGGTTTGCCCCCCAAAAAAGGAAAAAAAAATCATAAAAATTCCAAAAATCAATAGAGCATGACCATTTGAACAAACTTGGTAGAGATCCACCCAAGGCACATCCCCACCTAGTTTCAAGTAAATCTGGCCAAAATTATTTAAGTTATAACCATTACAAGAAATTCCCATGTTAAAACTTTTGTAAAGATTTTTGAAAAAAAAAATCATAAAAAACCCAAAATTCATTGGAACATGACCATTGGAACAAACCTGGTAGACACCCACCCAAGGTACATCCCCACCAAGTTTGAAGTTAATCTGGATGACGGTTTTGGAGAAGAAGTCGAAAATGTGAATTAGCATTAGAATACTCATTGACTTCCATAGTAATCAATAGGAAAGCTGCATTAACCCATAAGTACCCGAATGGAAAAAATCGTTAAAAATCAGGAATCAGCAGCATTCTCACATAGTGAACAACTTTGTTTGACCCTTCTACGAGGAACATATCCACCACGTTTCAGCTTAATCTGAGTAAAGGTTCTGGAGAAGAAGTCGAAAATAGCTAGAACACACAAAAATTCATAAAAAATTAGTAAAAAAATTGCAGCGCCACCTGGTGAACAAATAAAGAACACAGAGTCCCTAGGTGTCTTCTCCTGTGACATCAGAGTGATTGAGTAAGCAGTTTTGGAGAAAAAGATTTTTCAAGATTTGTCCAAAAAAAGAACAAAAAAATTCATTAAAAATCCAAAAATCACTGGAGCATGACCATTTGAACAAACCTGGTAGACACCCACCCAAGGTACATCCCCACCAAGTTTGAAGTTAATCTGCATGACGGTTTTGGAGAAGAGGTTGAAAATGTGAATTAGCATTAGAATGCTCATTGACTTCCATAGTAATCAATAGGAAAGCTGCATTGACCGATAAGTACCCGAATGGAAAAAATCGTTAAAAATCAGGAATCTGCAGCATTCTCACATAGTGAACAACTTTGTTTGACCCTTCTACAAGGAACATATCCACCATGTTTCAGCTTAATCTGAATGACGGTTCTGGAGAAGAAGTCAAAAATAGCTATAACACACAAAAATTCATAAAAAAATAGAAAAAAATTGCAGCGCCACCTGGTGAACAAATTAAGAACTAGGTGTCCAAGGGAGTGTTTCTGTGTGATATCAAAGTAATTGGGTGAGCGGTTTCAGAGAAGAAGATTTTTTAAGATTTGCCCAAAAAAGAACAAAAAAATTCATTAAAAATCCAAAAATCAATGGACCATGACCAATTGAACAAACTTGGTAGAGACCCACCCAAGGCACATCCCCACAAAGTTTGAAGTGGATCTGGCTGACGGTTTTGGAGAAGAAGTCGAAAATGTAAATTGTTGACGGACGACGGACGGACGGACGGATCGACGGACGACGGACGGAGGACCATAAGATAAGCTCAGCTGACTGACAAGTCAGCTGAGCTAAAAAATTCATAAAAATTCCAAAAATCAATAGAGCGTGACCATTTGAACAAACTTGGTAGAGATCGACCCAAGGCACATCCCCACCAAGTTGGAAGTAAATCTGGCCAAAAGTATTTAAGTTATAACCATTACAAGAACTTCCCATGTTAAAACTTTCCTATTAAAACTTTTGTAAAGATTTTTGAAAAAAAAATAAAAAAACCAAAATTCATTGGAACATGACCATGGGAACAAACTTGGTAGACATCCACCCAAGGTACATCCCCACCAAGTTTGAAGTTAATCTGCATGACGGTTTTGGAGATAAAGTCGAAAATGTGAATTAGCATTAGAATGCTCATTGACTTCCATAGTAATCAATAGGAAAGCTGCATTGACCGATAAGTACGCGAATTGAAAAAGTCGTTAAAAATCAGGAATCCACAGCATTCCCACATAGTGAACAACTTTGTTTGACCCTTCTACAAGAAACATATCCACCATGTTTCAGCTTAATCTGAGTAACGGTTCTGGGAAAGAAGTCGAAAATAGCTAGAACACACAAAAATTCATAAAAAATTGCAGCGCCACCTGGTGAACAAATTAAGAACACGGAGTCCCAAGGTGTCTTCCCGTGTGATATCAGAGCGATTCAGTAAGCGCTTTCGGAGAAAAAGATTTTTTAAGATTTGTCCAAAAAAAGAACAAAAAAAAATCATTAAAAACCCAAAAATCACTGGAGCATGACCATTTGAACAAACCTGGTAGACACCCACCCAAGGTACATCCCCACCAAGTTTGAAGTTAATCTGGATGACGGTTTTGGAGAAGAAGTCGAAAATGTGAATTAGCATTAGAATGCTCATTGACTTCCATAGTAATCAATAGGAAAGCTGCATTGACCGATAAGTACCCGAATGGAAAAAATCGTTAAAAATCAGGAATCCACAGCATTCCCACATAGTGAACAACTTTGTTTGACCCTTCTACAAGGAACATATCCACCATGTTTCAGCTTAATCTGAGGGACAGTTCTGGAGAAGAAGTCGACAAGCGCTAAAACACGCAAAAATTTTAAAAACAAGAGGGCTGTGTGAACAGCCCGTGCCTCAGCTGATCTTGACATTCATCACACTTGCAGCTCTATGAACTTGGGAAGGATCAAGGACACCATGTTCTGAGTAAGTCTGAACTTTATAGAAGAACACTTACATGTGCAACATCAAAGTTCAAGTAGTTCTCAAGTTATAATGAAGAGTAAAATTCATGTATGTTGCACTGTGACCCCACAAACGAGGTCAAGGTCATTCATGTACTGTCTCAGCATGACCTTCATACAGAATAATTAACATGTGTAGCTAACTCAAAACAGATCTCAAGTTATCACGCAAAAAGTAAATTTCGTGTCAGTTGTCCTGTGAATTAGCATTAGAATGTCCATTGACTTACATAGTAATCAATAGGAAAGCTGCATTGAACCATAAGTACCCGAATTGAAAATCCTTAAAAATCAGGAATCCAAAGCAGTGCCACCTAGTAAACAACTGTTTGACCCTTCCACAACAACATATCCATCACATTTCAGCTTTATCTGAGGGACCGTTCTGACAAGTGAAAAATAGCAACACCATACAAAAAATTCCTTAAAAAATTGCAGCGCCACCTGGTGAACAAATTGGGAACTAGGTGTCCCCGGGAGTGTCTATGTACGATATCAAAGCAAATGGGTACGCAGTTTCGGAGAAGATTTTTTAAGATTTGTCCAAAAAAACCAACAACAAAAATTCATTAAAAATCCAAAAATCACTGGAGCATGAACATTTGAACAAAATTGGTAGAAACTCACCCAAGGTACATCCCCACCAAGTTTGAAGTTAATCTGGATGACGGTTTTGGAGAAGAAGTAGAAAATGTGAATTAGCATTAGAATGCCCATTGACTTCCATAGTAATCAATAGGAAAGCTGCATTGACCGACAAGTACTCGAATTGAAAAAATCGTTATAAATCAGGAATCCACAGCATTCCCACACAGTGAACAACTTTGTTTGACCCTTCTACAAGGAACATATCACCATGTTTCAGCTTAATCTGAGTGACGGTTCTGGAGAAGAAGTCGAAAATAGCTATAACACACAAAAATTCATAAAAAATTAGGAAAAAATTGCAGCGCCACCTGGTGAACAAATTAAGAACTAGGAGTCCCAGGGAGTGTTCCTGTGTGATATCAAAGCAATTGGGTGAGCGGTTTCGGAGAAGAAGATTTTTTAAGATTTACCCAAAAAAGAACAAAAAAATTCATTAAAAATCCAAAAATCACTGGACCGTGACCATTTGAACAAACTTGGTAGAGACCCACCCAAGGCACATTTCCACCAAGTTTGAAGTGAATCTGCCTGACGGTTTGTGAGAAGAAGTCGAAAATGTGAATTGTGGACGACGGACGGACAGACGACGGACCCTCAAAAAACCTCAGCTGACTGACAAGTCAGCTGAGGTAAAAATAGAAAAAAATTGCAGCGCCACCTGGTGAAAAAATTTAGAACTAGGTGTCCCAGGGAGTGTTTCTGTGTGATATCAAAGTAATTGAGTGAGCGGTTTCAGAGAAGAAGATTTTTTAAGATTTGCCCGAAAAAGAACAAAAAAATTCATTAAAAATCCAAAAATCAATGGACCGTGACCATTTGAACAAACTTGGTAGATACCTACCCAAGGCACATCCCCATCAAGTTTGAAGTGGATCTGGCCAACGGTTTCGGAGAAGAAGTCGAAAATGTAAATTGTTGACGGACGACGGACGGACGGATGACAGACGGAGGACCATAAGATAAGCTCAGCTGACTGACAAGTCAGCTGAGCTAAAAATCAGGAATCCACAGCAGTGACACTAGTGAACATATTTGTTTGACCATTCCACATGACCATCCACAAGGAACATATCCACCAAGTTTCAGCTTAATCAGAGTGACGGTTCTGGAGAAGTCAAAAATAGCAAAAACACACAAAAAATCATAAATAGTACCCAACCTAGCTTGTATTATGGTACATAATCAAGCAAAATTGCAACCCCCTAAGTCAAATCCTTGTAGAGTTATCGTGTACCCGTCGATTTTGAATGAAATACCATGACCTTGAAAATAGGTCAAGGTCACCAATTTGCAATCCCAAGCAAGGTATTATATAGGAACATGTTCAGGAAAAAATCAACTTCCCAAGTCAAATCTTTCTTGAGTTATCCTGTTCGCAGCTTCTGTCACATCGAGGAAGTGCATGTGACCTTGAAAATAGGTCAAGGTCACCCATCTATGACCCCACCCTAGCTTGTATTATGGTACATAATCATGCAAAATTTCAACCTCCTCAATCAAATCCTTACAGTGTTAACGCGTTCGCGTCAATTTCAGATGAAATAACCATGTAACCGTGAAAAATATGTCAAGGTCATCAATTTGTAATCGCAAGCAAGGTCTTATATAGAAACATATTCACAACAAAATTCAACTTCCAAAACCGACTCTTTCTTGAGTTATTGCATTTGCAACTGTGTTGAAGAAGAATAAGAAAGAGCAGAAGAAACGGACGCAAAAACAATGTCCCCCCATTGCATGGGGAGACATAATTTCTGTGAAGTTGCCAATAAATCAACAGTGGACTGTAGATGACATATAGACCACCCCTCAACCCCCAAAAAAGTGATCCTACTTGATGGGTTCTCAAAAATAGTCATACATGTATAGACATGCCTCATTTGCCTTCATATTTATGTTGATTTAATATACAGATCGCACATTCAAATTTTTCTTTAAAAAAGCACTTTCATTTAAGTACCAAAACAACTGGTCAAAAGTCAGACTCACCTGTGTTTACATTTTTTATCAAAACATGCTCCACCTGCTGCAGGGGCAGCTGTAGGATCTCTTACCTTGCAATGCAAAAGCCACCATCACAGAGGCCTCTACCATCATAGTATGGAATGAGTTAATGATAAAATATGAACAGCAGCTTCTGGCTGGCTGTCTTATTTCATGACCTGTTTGGACTTTTCCAGTGCATGTGTTCTCCTGGTCCATACAAGGGTATCTTAAATTTGAGCATGAATATTATGCTAGCTGGTTTATTTACATTCATAAACCAGGCTTAATGTTAACTCTTTCCCCCTGTAAAAGTATATCTTGTCCTTGTCTTCAGTTTCACTTTCAATTTACTTCATAAAATCAACAGAAAATCTGTTGAAATGATATTCCCAACAGCTTTCCCAAAACTCTCTGGATACTATGCACCCGACTGCACCAAACAAAACTCTCCATTCTGCCATACCACAAATGACCACTCATGACAGGTTATACATACATGTACATCTTATACAACATAATTATGCTGTTGTTACACCATTAGAAGCCCCTTCATGTACATGTACATGATGTATGTACATTTAAACCTGCCGTACAGACCATCTGATAGAATGAGCAAATCACCGTCTCTCAAGGCAAGTGGTCTTTCATAGGAGGCATAGTATAACATGAAAAGTACAGATTTTGAAAAGGTGGTCCTTAAAGGTAGGCCTTTTTGGTCTGTCATCACAATGGTCTCTCAAGACAGGGATCATTGCATTTGCAATATGTACATGCATGTTTCATCACATCTGAAATACACTGTTACATTGTGTGCATTGGCGGTATTTAGTCCTGATAACAAGCACAAGCTGAGAGCTCCAGAATTCCCCTGTCCTCTCGTCACAGATTCCAGTCAGCTTCTTCAATATCTAATAGCCAGCTTATTAGGAAAAGAATATTAATTTCCATGCGCAAACAACTGGACCACCAATATTTTCATATATACTTGCGGTCCAGATTTATGGCTGTCCAAAAACAATAAAGTTTTATGTGAGGTCTCAATTAGGCCTGTAGAGCACTTAATGGTGTCTCAAGAGTTCAACTAGTGTACACAGATCCCAAAATCAATATTGCTGGCTCATTGGGCAGATCATAGACTGCATGACCTGCACACTCAAAATGGTACTCCACCACCATCAAAGATCTGACAGGGTCAGCTACATGATTGAATCAACAATTTAACAGGAAATATACCTGCTGTTATGACATCTGTTTCACCATTCAAGACTTGACCCAAGCAGAGCAGGTTTTTCTCATGCAACATGTGCACGTCACCTCTGTAAGTCATACAGAAAGTCCACTTTGTCAACACAGGAACAAAACTACATTTCTTCAATACACCACTGCAACAGAGATGCCAACTGTCCCTCATCATCAGGGACAGTCCCTGAACCTAGCTGAAAATTTGACCAATTTCAGATCTGTGCCCCTCATCAGAATTGAGTATTTGCTGCTATAGTCTTTCTTAATCATTTTGTGATAAAAAACCAGGCGAGACCAGTGGCAAGGGATGCCTATAGCAGCAGAGTCCCTAATCATTTTGTGTCCCTGATGGTCTTTACTACTTGTCCCTGAAATGACACTTTGAATGCTCGCATCCCTGCCGAACCAATTAACAAAGTTTCAATGCACTATTCAGCATCTAACAGGAAACATGAGGTGCAAAACATCCAGGCTATGCCTGATCATGGAGACATCCCGCTATCCATTTTGAAACTTTCTACCTGGTTTCCAGTATATACTTACTGATAATGCTGTGCAAAGTCTCCGAAGATAATCCATAACATTTGCCACCAGCAAATTCATAAGCAGTTTGCTAGATTATTTAAAGTCACATCTCCCGGCAGTTCCTCATTGACAAAGTGTTAGCTATCCCAATATACATGTGTATGCACAACTGTGGATGTTCAGCAGCAATTACTACCCACAAAATGAAAGTTGCGAATGAGTAATTTATTTTCCCTTTTCAAGTGCTTCTGTCCCCTTGATACATTTATCCTGTGCAACAAACATACACACACACAAAACAAAAATTAAGAAGAAAAAGGTAAAAATCCTTCTTACCCTTTCCCCCTTTAACCAACCAAAAATCATCAGTGGTCAGATGTTGTATGCACTTCCATGTTTCAGCTGACTCTATTTGCAACAAAACGCCTTTGATGTGAGAATTGTAGACGAGACCTACCAAGGCAATATCCACCCCACCCCCCAGTCAACAGTTTTCCTTGGTTGTTTGGTGGATAGCATTCACCCAACTCCAAGCAAAGCTGTGACTTGGCCTCAAGGGGGAAAGGGTTTACATCCTACACAAATGTATTTCCTATTTGCGGCAAAGAGAGGGTCACAGATTGGTCAAAATGTGCATTATGTACTTCATGTACTGCGGGCTACGATACCACAAAGTACGAAAATTTGTAACACAATAGGCTTGTTCCCATTTGATGCAGATAACAATCCCAGTGGTAACAAAATGCTTAATGATGCCACAGCACACTTGTATGTCAAAGACAAGGATTCCCGTGACCTGTTGGCATTCACCTTAGTCCCCTTCATTTGGTAAGTCCCAGAAAGATTTCAGTTTGGTGCATCAGACAAGGGATGCTTGATTATCTCATATCTAGACTATTCAAGTGAGAGCTAACTATGGACCAGGCATTTTGAGACCCATTTTAACGACACTTACCAAAACCCCTTTGTTATGGGGTTTTCCACTTACAATGCTTAACATAGGGGTATGTCATATTTTAAGAACTTGTGATGGGCACAGAGACCTACACTTTTAAAATTAAAATTGATCTAAGCCTGTGAGAATGAACATTTTAAAAGTCAAAAGTTCATTACCTGACTGTCTGTTTCTTGATAATGCCATGTTCTTTCAAACAGAAGATTAACCTGTATTCAGGCTGCATATATTTTAACCATCAAAGTTTTGATGCAAAAAATCTTAATGTTCTTTACAACGTGTAGGAATGTTTCAGAAATATGGGATGTGTTTGGCATTTTCATTTGCCAAATAACTGAAAATAATTATTTCCAGTGTCCAAATCTGAATTAAAAGTGCACAATTTATCAGAAAAATGGTTTAAATGTACCATGCATGGTTATTTTGAGACAGTTCCAGTGGTAACTCCATGCCCAAATGGCTAAAACTGTGGTAAATTCGCGCTGTTCTAATGGCCTGACAGACAGCGATAACTTCCTGTTTACTATCACATTGAAGCTTTGAATCTCAGTTGTCAATCTAAGGAAGTATCTCATTGGTTGAATGTAATTTGATTGCATCAAAACATGCATAAAAAGGTCACAGTCATCAATAAAAACTGGGCATCAGCCACAGTTTTCTATCAGCTAAAAATAGCATCATTATGCAAATTGCAAAATTGCCTCATTTTCATATGTCACATGCTCCAATAGAAAGCTGTGATGCTTGCGCACATGCACTTTCCCTGCACTTCCGCCAGCCAGTGGCACTAACGAAAAATGGTGGGGGTCATATGTAGCTGTATTCAGTTGTTTCTAATAGGGCTGTAATGCTTTTTTGGAATATTTGATGCAGAATTTTGCTGCGCCACAAATTGTATTCATTATTCACCTCTATCAAAAACCAAATATGGACTGTGTTTGCCTTCAAACTAAACTCACTTCTTTATATTACAAAGCAATCAACTTCCATGTAAGAAACTGGTAAAATTGCCTGAAACATGATTAAAAGTCAACGTAATTTGATCGTTTGCAACTGCAGAGTCATTTTACACCACTTCCTGCTAAATGTAAATTCCCCGTGGGCGTATGTAATCATTTTTCATTTCCGAAGTACAAGGTGAAAGATACCATAAGTACCTGTAATTAACTCGTACATTTAGCTGATTAGAGCCAAATTTATCTGCATAAGTCTTGATACACGTTATAATTTTTACTGGTCTCATGGTTGCCGGTTTTCAAGTGTCACTGAACTTGGAAAAAAGGTTACTTGGGCGTTATTCTGAATTCATCAAGGCGGTCTTCAAAAGTATATCAAATTATCACATTTCATCAAAGAACCTTGACCCGCTTTGCTTACACTCTTTGAGCAAATCAAAGCACATTAACAACTTTAACTTATCATTTTTAGTTCAGATATGCACCATCTGGCCAGTGGATTTCATTCCATGGCATCTTGGTTCCATCGTTCACATTTTTGTACCCCAGATGGCAAAATATAGAAACCGGTAAGAAGGAACATGTGCACATTTTTTTTCCGCTGTTACTTACTGGCAAGTCTTGAAGTTGTGGCACTGAAATGATGGATTTTGAGTGACACAGTGCATCTAAATGAACAAACTCTGGTAATTATTTGTCAGGGTAGATGTGTTGCAAGTAGCAAACCTGTGCATGTGTAGAAACTTGGAAGTGAGATTGAAAATGCCATTGACTGGCAGCATGACAATCTTCGAACTTAGCTGTCACGGGGCAAAGTTCAGTTTTCCATGCCAGTATGTTTTCGATCATAATTTAGAGTTGCTGTTTGGAATTTGAGGAAAACTTTAAAGATTTTTATTGAATCAATGAACTGATAATATAAACAAGTGGTGGGGCCAGCATTGATCGCCTGCAAATGGACTGACTGCTCTGAATGTGCTTGGCATTGGTTCTGGGGTTTTGGGGGGGGGGTTTTGCCATGTTATGTACAGCTATTTAGATTTTCACCTGCTTTGACTGGCCAAATAACTGCAAGTTATACATGACTGCATGCTTACTGCGATGAATTACAGTAATAAATAATAATAAAACTCAATTTTAGAGCGCTTATTTCATACACAGTATGCTCACAAGTGATTTACATTAGTAAGATTCCATCGCACAATTGATAATACATGTTAAAAGAATAAATGACGATGTTGAATGTGCATTAAAAAAAATCACAATAGAATGTCCACTTAGGTATTAAAAGCTTGCTTAAAAAGGCGAGTTTTCAATTTTCGCCTAAAGATATCGAGTGACATGGAGGATCTGATATGAATTGGTAATCTGTTCCACAGTTTGGGGGCCACAACTGAAAAGGCTCTGTCACCAAAGGAGTGGATCCTGCAGATAGGTTGTGACAGTAAATGATGTGATTGTGACCTGAGAACTGGACATGGTCTGTATGATATTAGGCAGTCCTTTAGATATTGGGTGGCATTTCCTTGCAGGCATTTAAAAACAAGTAGGAGTATTTTAAAATCAATCCTTTGCTTTACATATGTATTGTTTAAAAATACAACTGTGTTTCTTCTTTCAATCTAGTCTATTCCAGGATGAACTTCACCAAGCATTATTGCAGGCAAATGATGTAGGTTATAAACCAGTCCATGGTCTTCCTGCTGGTATTGTATTCATGAATATTTATTTGTGATATACATGTGCATCATTTTCGCCACCTGGTGTATTCGTTATAGCCCTGGTTTCTACGTATATCACAGGACTCCTCTGGACTCTTTATATACAGCAATGGCAGAAAAAGATCACAGGAAGTCTATTCCAGTTACAGAAATAAGCATTATTGGAAAATAGGCTGCTATAGTGATGGAAAAGGAATGCACAGTGATTCATGGTTCATTGGATGCAACTAGCCTACAAATCTATCATGAAGTTTGAATGACACTACATTCTATAATAGTTTTGAAGTTATTTTAGATTTAAATTTTGTGTATTCAACTTATTTGCATAAATTACAATGCTGCAACTTTGGTTTATGTTTCATTGAATGTGGCTATGTCACAAACTTACAAATTGAAGTTGGACTGACACCTATACATGTATTTATAATAGTTTTGGAGATATTAAACTTTCAAATGTTTCAAGTGCTGCTAATTGGCATAATTTCAAATGCTACAGGTGTCACAAAATTGTACGTACTACTTTAAATTTTGTGTCTATTTGTAATAGGTTGGACAATACAGAGCTTTTAAAATTTAAATTGCCCCTAATTTGCATAATTTTTAACGCCACACATAAATATGATGCTAAACCCATTTACACTGCGAAGTAAGCATTACAACATCAATACTAGTTTCCATGCTTTGTAAATCTCATAAAATGACTGCAACAAGTGAATCATGCATACCTGTACATTGGTATATATACATGTATTTATCAGTACATGTATTTGAGTTTCACCATTTGCAGGAACATCTAAACATTTACGTGGCAATCTCTACTAATATCAACTATTAGGCTCGCCTAATCCTCTGAAATGCATAACATTCAACTTCACATAGCTCTTACAGAGATCTATGTGTTTAACTACTGAGTGTCACCAGCCTGAATGTGTAAGCAAACTCAAGTTGCAAGTTTGCACAGGCAACATCCAACTTCACATAGCTGCTATACCATGGTACATGTACGTGTTTGACTATCGAGGTTCAACAACCTCCTCAAGATGTGAACAAACTGGAGTTGTAAGTTTGCACAGACTGAACAGTACTGAAATACTTTTATAAGATGAATCTTTGTTGGAAGTGGGCAGTGTTGACAACGATTATGAAACAATGTTATAGATATTTAACTGATGAGCAAATGTCACTGCCTGGGTCCAGATATACAACAGTTATGCCATGAGCTCTGCCTGCCCCAATGTACCCACTGACCCTGATACAAATCTGTCCATATTACAGTTGGTCATTACAGGGAGTGTGGATCTGTGTTTGAGTGATTTCTGGTGGTTGATCTAAATCTCCTTTTACAAGGACATGCTAAGCTTTGGTTCATATTTCTTTGGATGTCGCTATGTCACTAACCTATCAATTGTAGTTGAAATAGCAACAATCCAACTTCGATTTGTAGGTTGGTGACATAGCTAGGGCCAATGATTTTCCATTTCAGAAAAAGAGGAATTCTGCTTCATCAGCAAACATTTTTAAAATTATGTTCCACTGCTATATATTTATATATACAGTGGTCCCCCTCTTAAAAGGCCACCCCAAATGCAGCCAAAAAGTGGCCTTATAAGAGGGATGACATCTCTTGAGGGGGAGAATATATTGGAAATACCGTATTTTCTGCACAAGAATGCTGGCCATTTAAGAGGGGTGGCCTTATAAGAGCAGGACCACTGTAATTCATATAATAAAAAATATCAAATTCTGTTTCAAGGATGAAAAAATATACAATTCCGCTTCGGTTTTGGAAAAAAACAGAAAATTATTGGCCCTACATAGCTGCATCCAATGAGTCATGAACCACAGTTGTAGCCTTTGACTTTTGCAAAAGAGGTGAATACACGAAATTGAATTTTTGAATAACTTCCAAACTATTAAAGATAAAGGGGTCATTCCAACTTCAATTTGTAGGTTTGTGACATAGTTGAATCCAGTAAAACCTAGACTAAAGTTATAGCGTTCTAACTTATGTAAATAAGGTGAACACATAAAATTTAAATCTGGTATAATTTCAGAACTATAAAAGATAGAGGTGCCATTTCCACCTCAGTTGCTAGGTTGACATAGCCACATCCAATGAAACATGAACCAAAGTTTTAGCAACTCTAATTTACGCAAAGTATGCACACTATAAATCTGGAATAACTTCAAAACTATCACAGATAGAGGTGCTATTCCAACTTCAATTGATAGGTTTGTGACATACATGTAGCCCCATCCAATGAAACATGAACCAAAGTTTTAGTATTTTAATTTATGCAAATTAGATGAGCAAACAAAATTTAAATCTTGAATAACTTCAAAATTATTACAGACTGAGGTGTCATACAAACTTTAGTTTTTAGATTTGTGGGATAGCTGCATCCAATGAACCTTGAATCAAAGTTGTAGCAGTTTGACTTCTGCAAATTAGGCAAATACACAAAATTTAAATCTTGAATAGCTTCAAAACTATAATAGTTTCAGGTGCGTTTCCAACTTCAATATATAAATAGGTTTTTTGACATAGCCACATGAAAAAATATTGTTGTAGGAGTTAAATAAATACTGAATTGGCAATCTTTTAAAGTTTTCCAGGCACACATAGACTGATTTGCTCACAAGGAAATCAAATTTTACTAGTTTCAATTATTTTCTAAGTGTTGGTCCACAGTGTTCTAAGTACCCTGGATGCTAATAGGGATAATTTGATGATTTTTATATCATAAAATCAATGACATGTGAGTTGTTGTTTTAATAGGATTTTCACTGCTACAGAAAGGAAACTGGACATTTTTGGGAATAACAGAAAATGCAGTGTTTTTTTTTTTATCTGATCAAGTTTTAGCAGTCAACATGGACAGCATGGTGTACAAGATTTTATTGTTTGCAGTAGAGTTTAGGCACAAATTATTGCAAATGTGACATATATGTATAAAAGTACAGCCACTTACCTTTGAGTTCTGGAGTCGATACAGGTAATGATCAAATGGACCATCCACAAACTGCAAGAATTACATACAAGATGTTTTTATTGTGTTGTCAGTAACTCAGCATACAATGCCATGCAGTTTGCACTTCATGTCATTCTTCATGATATTCATTAAAATTAAATCATGTTCAATTAATTTTAATAGTAACAGCTTTTTATGTGTACACAAGTATATTCTAATAAAGACTGCCTAAGTATAATACATACTGTATGAGATATGAAAACATTCCAGGAGTCACATTAAGCTTGCGTCCTGCATCATAGATGCAAAAAATAAAGAAATAATGCCTGGAAATTAATAAAACATTGTCATTTGCGTCTCTGTGGACGCACGCACAAAATCGCGATGCATTTTGAATTATAGGCCTATAACTGCAAAAATTACAACAAGCGGTCACGGTGTTTTGCATCGACCATTATCAATATCATGATTTTGTATAAATCCTGATGGATTCCTCTGATGTTCGTCTATCTATGTAACAAGCTCTCTTATTTGCTATGAAAAAATATTCCTGGGGTATCCCTCCAAAAATTTCCCTGAAACGGGAATGGATGTACGTCATTTCACTTCATTATAAATGTGCTAAGAACACTTCCAGGCTCCTCATTGGGTGGATTTGATCACGTGCCCGTCACTGTTCAATCAAATTCGTTGTTGCCCATGTGCTTGTCTCATGTCCGCAATGTTGGGAAGGTACAAGTCGTATTACGAATAGATTATTGGACCAAGATGTTAAATTTTCACATCATATTTTCACCAAGAACACTTCCTTCGAACAAATATAGACACAGATAAAGGCACGAGTGAAAATTCATAACGGACGGCAAGGAAAATACGCAGATTAGTCATCACACGGTTACACGTGGACGAAGCGAAAATTTGCATTAGGATTAGCCGGCCTAACACGATGTTGTTCATCTCTGTCTCCGATGGGTCACGTGGTCATTGGTGGGGGGGGTTTTTTCTTTCTTTTTAACAAAATTTGGTTGTTTTAATTTTATTGACATGTTTGAATGGACCAAATCTGTATGACAGAACAATATAGGAATGAAATTTATGATCGAAGGCCGGAAAAAATATACGTTCAACATAGCGGAAAACCATGCCGGGGTGCATGCCCGTGACAGGCTGTTCACACTCGCTTGTGTGTTGTAGGCCTGCCATGTTGCTTGGTGAAAAAGTTACCACACTTAAGATCAGACCCTTAACACCGCCTATGGCATAAAATTTTTCAGGTATATTGAAAGAGGACGTGCACAGAAATATAAATCATATAATTTCTGACGACCATTTCATCACGTGTAATTAATCGCAAAAATAACAGAGCCCAGGCATGTTCAATCATTCATGCCGCTTGTTGTGTAAAAAACTGTCCGGTGGCACACGGTGTGCAACACCAGCCGATACTGGCACAGTGGCAGCGTGCTAGGGGTTAAGCCCCCCTTCACAACCATTTTTAGGTAGACCAGGGATGTGTTGTAGCTTAGTCTTAATAGCAGGTTCCTGGGTAGATTGAATCCATCCTTGGTACAGTCAACAACTTTTAGACCCTTTTACATCAAGTTGGCATATTGGTAACTTTTTATTCAATCTTAAATTTTATAAAAGTGAGTTACCTACGTGAGCATACAGACCCTATGAAAGTTACCTGCATGTTTTTTTTATTTATCATTTTGATGTATGCATGTTGATTATACCAAATAAAATCAATTAATCAAATTACATCAAATGAAGTCCAGTTTGCACAATTTCAGACTGGACCCATCGATTCAGTTCATGGACCCACTATTTTTCCTAAAAAAGAAGAAAGATGGGTCCAACGGACCCATACTGAAAAATCCTTAATGTGACCTCTGCATTCGTCTGATTGACAATGGTCAAGCTGCTTCTCACTACATACAGCTCATCACTATTGTTATAAATTTATTCCAATACATGTACTGGGAGATACACATTGCTGGCCTACATGATAACTAACATGTCAGTCATTGTCACGTCTCACATTAAAATATACACGCAGGTAGCAGTGCTGAATATCATGGTACTGTATGCAGAAGACGAATACATACACTTACAGTAGACCTCCTGTAGGTAGTCCCCCCACCCCCACCCCCGAAAGGGAGCACATACAGGTGACCTTATACTGCTGGGTGATGATAAAGCCATACTGCATAGTTTAATGGAGGACCGTACATATATGTACACAAACACGTCTACTCGTTACAGTAATGTATATGATTACACATGTATCTCTATATGCGACTTATAGCAGCATAGCTTTCTGAACTTGCATATATTCACTCATTTATTCAATAAATAAGAAGATGCCTTGCATTTTCTTAGCACTATATTGTTTTGTTGACCTCAAAAAATTGCAAGGGGTCATACTAACACTACATTCTGGGTGTTCTTCCATGTGTTAAACCTGGAAAAAAGTTCACCACTTCAAAGCATCACTGCTCAGACACATTTTCTCAGTGAGGAGACTTAGCTTGGTCTCAGGTTTAATTAAACCTCTGGTACTTTGTTATAAAAGTATTCACACTTGAAACTAAAGTTACAACAACCCTGTAAGTAAAATGGTCTTTCATGGAAGATGAACTGGCAAAGGGTGAATGTTCCTTCAACCCTCTTCTACAGCTGGGAAGTTACAGCAGATTTTTGTTTGCTAGTCTGCATATTAACCCTTTCCCCCACAAACTGACCAAAACAGGCTGGTGGTCCAGTGTTTTCTGCTTCAGTGTTTTCAACTAATTCAACATCAATGGAAACAATTTGACAGTGAATTGCCGATGAGACCTACTAAGATCACATGCCCCAGGTCAACAGGCTTCTCTAACATGGGTTGGGCACTTAGTGAGTGATCCATGCCAAGCAAAGCTGTTGACTCAGTCGTGATTCAAGAAGAAATGTTTTAACTAGTCATGAAATTTATTTTCATTGCTACATGTCTGTTAAAATGTGAGCAAACTGCCATGCCAAGACAAACACTGTTGACCATTATTTAACCGATATATTTATCTGTCCAACAGCTGTACTAAGTTTCACAATTCTATCTTGTTCAAGTTAAGACTGTTGACTCACTTTCTTATCTAGCCAAAGTAACTTGTAATTTCAAAATTTTGACTGAATAGTTTCACTGAAATGTTATCATGGGTTAAACACCAATGTAAATGCGGGAAAAATTTGTTCTGAATCATGATAACCAATGCATTGATTCAACTTGTTATCCAGTAAAAATATCTCATTTGTTCCATCAATCTGTTCTCATATCCTTGCAACTTCAATCATTCTGAGCCCAAGAAGCAAGTGGGTATCCTCTCTCTCTCTCTCTCTCTCTCTCTCTCTCTCTCTCTCTCTCTCTCTCTCTCTCTCTCTCTCTCTCTCTCTCTCTCTCTCTCTCTCTCTCTCTCTCTCTCTCTCTCTCTCTCTCTCTCTCTCCTCTCTCTCTCTCTCTCTCTCTCTCTCTCTCTCTCTCTCTCTCTCTCTCTCTCTCTCTCTCTCTCCCTCCCTCCCTCCCTCCCTCCCTCCCTCCCTCTCTCTCCCTCCCTCCCTCCCAGCAAATTCGTCCAACACTTTTCTCGGACACTATTATGTGTAGAAACTCCAAACTTGGCATGATTATACCTCCATACAAGGAGTTTGACCGTTTTATACAGAGGAATAAAGATGTTTAAAATTATGCAAATTAGGGGCATTTGAAATTTTAAGTATTGAATATCTTCAAAAGTATAACAGATAGAGATGTCATTCCAACTTCTACTAGGGGGTTATTGACCAGTGCGCATCCAATGAATTTAAAACAAAAGTTGTAACGATTTAAATTATTCTAATTAGCAGCATTTGAAATTTTAAAACTTGAATATCTTCAAAACTATTAAAGATAGAGATGTCATTTCAACTTTTACAAGGGGGTTGTTGACCATTGCCCATGTAATGAATCTAAAACAAAAGTTGTAGCAATTTAAATTATGCTAATTAGCAGTATTTGAAATTTTCTATCTTGAATATCGTTAACACTATAATAGATAGAGATGTCATACCAACTTCTTATAGGGGGTTGTTGACCATTGCACACCTGATGGAATTAAAAATAAAAGTTGTAGCAATTTAAATTATGCTAAATAGCACCATTAGAAATTTCAAATCTTAAATAACTTCAAAGCAATAAAAGATAGAGACGCCATTCCAACTTCTACCCCTGTGTTACGGAATAGTTGTACATTGCCATACCAATATGCTTTGAAGACACACACACTGATCTGCTATGCAGCAAATCATCTTTCCTAGTTTCATTTATGTACTTTTCTGTTTAGTCTTTCTTAAGACCCTTTCTTAGTTCATTATAAAACAAAATAGCTAATGAGTATTATAAAAATAAAAATAAATGCGGGGGCAGTCATAGCGTCAAGCTAGAACAAGCCAGGCAGCAAAGCGGTCCTGGTGAGGAGTGAATAAAATGTCTTTTAAATTTTTGCAGCATTTCAGTCAAATCCGTTCGGTGGCACTGCAGATGAAAACGAAAATAAAATGCAGTACGCTTACGAATGAAACAGACATGAAAAGCAACATAAGCAAGCATGCAATCAAAGTGACTTAAAAGCGCAAATGAGGTCACACACACTTGGGGAGGGAAATTGGCACTAAACACAACTGTAGATACAAGAAGTTATTTTATGCAATTTTTAAAAAAAAATGTAAAAAAAAAAAAAGAAGGAAAACTCTATTGATACACTGCATACAACACAACTGCATACTTGTGAACAGATCAGTGCAGCACCAGCCAACTTAATGTTATAAAGCTACAATTCCAAGGCCTGGTACAAGCCACATTCCTTCCTAATAATAGTACTATGGACATTTTAAACAGTGTGATGGTGAGTGGTACCTTGAGTGTCATTTAATTGTTTTTCTTGTCTTAGTTACATTAAAAATAAATTAAATTAAATTAAATTAAATTAAATTAAATTAAATTAAATTAAATTTACCATGCCATGACCTATCACAGAACTTACCGAATATACAATGATTTTATATTTGTGGCTTGCATCAATTTGTCCATGTTTTGTGATGTACCTGCAGGCAATTTTATGACAGACGGTTTAGAATATGACCTGCTGCTTTGACTTTTGACTGGCCACCTGGCTGTTTGACTGACCTCTTGCCACAAAATAACTGATTTTGACAAAGTGCACTTTTCAGGCAACTGGACATGTCAAGTCATTTAACACTGTGCACAGACTGCTCCCCACATCACTCATACAGCCAGTCAGTACAGTGGTTGGCGACTGAAGGTTCTCATGTATTCTGCAATATATTACTGCTTATATTATGCGAACTTAATAGGTCTATATCCTTGCTACACAAAAAGACTTCTATGTTATCAGACTGTGCATGTATCATGAACACGAATAACCCCAAATTGGAGGTAAATGTACAGTTATATTGTTAACTGGGTTATCTATGCATCATTGCCTCAGTAAAGACACACACACAGTGCTGAGAACCCAAAATTAGAAGAACATCATAAACTGGATCCTTCCTATTCCATGGGATTTTACAAGTTTTACTTGGGAATGTGGTTCACACAGAAGGTACCATCAACTTACCTGTGAAAACTCAAACTTGTTCTTCTCCAAGAATTCTATGCAGGCTTGTCGCACCCTCAGATGGTATGACTGGGCTCCAAATAACTGAAATAACATTACAAGCTTATCAGACAAATATTTATCACTTTTATGCATAAACATGTACTGGATTAATTGTTTAGCGTGCAATATGTCTGTGACGAAATTGAAAACAGTGTGCAACATGTTTGATAACTATCTGAAAATCTGTGAAATTTGCCATTTCACCACTTGCTGTTTAAAGTTTTCAACTTGGAAATGTTTCACACGTGATGTCTGTTTGGATCGTTCTTGGAAAATCTCCACGGTTCAGCACATGCTACCCTATAGTCATGTACTTTCAAGATAAATTGCAGTTCCAAAGCTGATCACAGGGATGCAAGAACAACACCGAAACACAGTGTCTCAGCAAGGAAGGAATCCATACATAGAGACCACAGTCACTCACAGCTGTGAATCAAAACGTAACTCAGGATAACACCTGCAGCATCATATTGTGGGACAAGCATGACTTTTGTCTGACTGTTTTGATTTACACATCTGTAAGCTTATACTCCTGTTTCTTCCCCCTGAAGCATAAAAATGTGCAAGGGTCTGATATTTGCATGGTGAACATTAAATCCCTATTTGGGACAAGCATACTTTTACTGTCTTCATCTCAATGGTAAGCATCTACACTCTGATACATCAAAGTTTGGGAATTAATGGATTTTACTCTACTCTTCTTTTCAGGAAAGTCTGAGTTATCTCTTATCCTGCTATGAATCTCCCAACAAAACAAAAACCAACCAAAAACAATTGAAGGCTTTTATATATATATATATATATATATATATATATATATATATATATATACACACACACACACACACACACACACACATATATACACCACACATACATACATACATACATACATACATACATACATACATACATACATCATGGGATTTATACATATAGATATACATGTGTATACCCAATGACAATGTGATCTCAATCTCACCATGTATCAGCCTGGGCTGATACATGATTTTGGAGGGCAGACATTATTGGCCACTGTGTATGGGAACCAAGCCTGGGACCCCTCACTGAAGGCAAACCTCTAACCATTTCAGTCATTGTTCAGCTTTCCCTGACATTAGCATTTTAAACATACTTGACTACTGCCATCTATCGTCAAATTTAAACACCAACTGTTTAAGCTGGATCGCACATCCAATGGCACCACAACAGCGCGCCTGCAAGTTGCAAATAACACAGTCCGCAAGATGGGGGATTGGTCACCTGCCTCACGGGTCACACAAGGGCTGATAAACCGAACTGTGCAGCTAGAAAATCAAGGGGACTGTGACACAAATGTCAGTGAAGGCCTTCAGGTTGAATACATAAACTACAATGAAAAGGAAAATAATTCTAGCTACAAAGGTGGCCAAGGACGGTGAGGTGACAAGTGTGATGGCACTGACAGGTTCAGAGATGATGATCATATAGGCATATGTAGTATCATTGGATGAATTTATCATGTATGGATTTTTATGTACCAGCCCTACACATCATGCCCTTGACTGGATGAATCAGCCTTTGACAACACGTATCGTCCCTCCCTTCAGTCAGCCTGATACCTGTTGTCTCTGGCTGATATGTAGCCTGAAACATTAACATCCAAAAATCCATGTGATAACCCGTGTGTGTGTGTGTGTGTGTGTGTGTGTGTGTGTGTGTGTGTGGATATATAGTTAAATGGTATCTTAAAGCTCCAGGTCTGCCTGGGGTTCTATTTGCTCCTCTTCATATATATATGTACACATACACACATACATGTATATATAATTGAAAGAGAGCAAATAGAACCCCAGGCAGACCTGGAGCTTTAAGATACCATTTAACTTTCTGAAGGAAAGAGCAAAACGGAAGGCTGTGTGTGTGTACATCCCGTGCTCAGCTGATCTTGACCTACATTTTCTTACCAATAGCAAATCTTCATTGATCCAAGCACTGCAGTGTTAACTTTTAAGCTTGAGCCTGTCTTTCAGCAGGTCAAAAATATAAACCAGTATCAGAATGCAAATATTTTATAGTAATCAACAGAAATGTACCCATAAAAATTAATGAAAAGTACGCAAAATGAACAACTGGTTATAAGTCAAGAAAGTATGGCAACGTCTTGCTTGTGAAGAGCATGGCCAGCTCTCGGGCTGAGAATATGTTTACCAAGTTTTAGCTCAACCTCAGTAATAGTTTTGCAGAAACAGAATACAGTGTACAAAACTGCTCTGTAACCATGGCAATCAGGTCAAGCTCATCAATCCTAAACACATTTCATACAGTCTCACCTAAAGTATATCCCTACCAAGCTTGAATTAAATCCACCAGACAGGGTTTTAGCAAGAGATGAAAATGCTGATAGAAAAAAAAAACAAAAACAAAAACAAAAAAACAAACAAAAAAGAAATAGATCCTAGAATGCTCCTGCCCATGTTCACCAGTATTTATGCACCTAGGAAGCACCAATACCCAGAAACAAGGCAATGTTTCTTCTGTACACTGGTGTAATGGCTGTCATCCAAGTTCGAAGACACGACGCTTGATAGTTAATAAATTGACATACTTATTAGACGAACACATTTGATTTTAACCAAGCACAAAGACTTTGTTTGAAGAAATCTGTGCTTTCATATTTGAGAAGTCAAAAGCTGGTGAGCTGATAGCATGAATGGAGAGTGGGGGGGGGGGAGAGTTACATAAGTGGATGACAATTTACAGATGAAATGCTGTATCACATGAAACCATATGTACATGTCTATTTTGACATTCAGACTTCAGGGAAGGAATATCCAGGCACAGGTATTACATATATATGTAAACAAACAATGCTATCCTTGCATCAGCATGCTTTTGCTTGATTGGTTGAATTCCTAATCACTTTGGCATGTCTGGACTGCTTTTTATGATCAGATTTCACACAAAATGGAATGAGTTTCTGCAAAAAATTAACATGGACAGACAAACCAAACATGTATGGGCAGTGGTGCAGTAAAGTGCCGTTTACATGATATTCCTTGTTGCTATAGAATATATGCAGGTTCCAGGTGGTATGCCATACAATTTTGGCAGTTCTTTTAATGCAGGTGATCAATTTGTATTATTTGTTTTTCACAACATTAGCTTCCTATACTTTGTTATAATGTGCATTTTTAAACCAGAGTATTGTCAGACCTGCTGTTTCAGAGCACTACATCTGCCAACAAAAAGTGACCAAACCAGCCTTGAAAATAAATTGGCTGATAGTACCACAGACTTTGAATAGGCATCAGACCCAGACATTTTCTTTTTTCTCTCTCCATTTTTTTTTTTTTTTTTTTTTTTGCATATTTTCCGTGACCATAGAAGGTCTGGGTTTTAAATGTGAACATTTTTCTTAGAACGGCTGAATCTCGAATGTGAAAATTTTTCTTCACAAAGTGCATGTGGAGCATTTTAACCACTCTTCACTTGTCTTGCTGAGAAAGGGAACTTTTGCTTAAAACTGATTTCCTACCTGATTCAAGCCAAATTGCTCATAAACACAAGACCTGATTAGGTCTAACAGATAGTAAGCAGACCTTCACATACTTTTTTTTTTCTTTTTTCTTTTTTTTGGGGGGGGGGGATGAATCTTTGATATGTTAGAGAAGAGAATTTTGGTGACATTCTCAGTGTTACTACACTACTGCTTAGTCTTTCTAAAAGGCACCCCAGTATATCTACAGAAAGTTTTCCACCGCTTTTACATGCATATATGTATCCAAGTCAAACGACATGCTGTCTGAACAGCATGCAATATGCCTGGTGCCATCTGGACCTCAGCATCAATCCATCTTGTACCATGCACAGAATATGGACATGTACAGATATAGTGAAACCTCATTATAATGACACTCAGATATCCGACATCTTCATTATAATGACACAAGTTTTAAATGACAATTTTTTTTTTCTTTTTTGATTTATTCACCTGACATGTTCAGTTATCCAACACAATTGTACGGGAACAAATAGTGTCATTATAATGAGTTTTCACTGTACATGTATCTGAGCTTACAGGACAGGTACTTCAATGTCGGGGCACACTGCCTTTCACAGTAAGCATGGTGAGGACACATATTTAAAGTGTGTGTGCCAACCCACACCTTTCTGTTTTTCCGAAAATTCCTTCGTTCTTCCTTCCTTCCTGGAATGAAGATGTTTAAAATTATGCAAATTAGGGGCATTTGAAATTTTAAATCTTGTATATCTTCAAAAGTATAATAGATAGAAGTGTCATTCCAACTTCTACTAGAAGGTTATTGACCTAATGAATTAAACACAAAAGTTGTAGCAATTTATGCTAATTAGCAGCATAAATTGAAACTTTAAATTTAAATAACTTCATACCAATTATAGACAGAGATGGCATTTCAACTTCTCCTAGGGGGTTACTGACAATTGCACATGTAATGAATCTAAAACAAAAGTTGTAGCAATTTAAATTATGCTAATTAGCAGTATTCAAAATTTTTTATCTTGACTATCTTCAAAACTATAATACATAGAGATGTCATTCCAACTTCTATTCCTATGTTATGGACTAGTTGTACATTGCCATATCAATAAGTTTTGAATACACACACACTGGTTTGCTATGCAGCAAATTATCTTTTCTAGTTCTCGTGATTTCCCAGCTGCATCTGCTAGCAATCAACAAAACTCTCCCTGAAAAAAAAATTACCCAATTGATGGATTTATTATGCATGCTCCTTTTTGATATTATTCCAAGTGCATGATACATACACGTGTCTTCATATTACAGTGGTCTCAGTAGCTTTTGAAGAGGGCAGGGCAGTTCATATGAAAAAGGCCAATTTGCATACAGGATAGAGAGCAAAAAGGGCCCATCCAGAAATGGAAGTTTAAAACCATACCATTTCAATGTGAAGAAAATGGAAATCTGGTAAAGATTCACTAAATTGAAGTGACTCTGCTTTCGTATGATACAATGTATTGGTGTTAAGATAACAACCAACTTCTGTCATAATAGTGCACAAATCTGAGGAAAAATGACAGAGAGGAAAATATAATGGGAGGGGGCAGCGAAAAAGGGCAGGGAACAAAACATAAAGGCAGGTTGAATATTCCTTCTACTTTGTAAAGCTGCAGAGAACACTGTATTATCTGCAACCTACACCATACATGAAGACTAGGCCTACAATAAAGATACCAACTCCCTTGCACAGGAAGTTAAAAATGAAGTTTAGCAATAGGATGAGCACTGTATGCCAGAGATGACCTGTTTACAATTTACATTTTTCAACCGGTTTGACTCTTTCCTCTTCTTTAAATTTACAATGAAAAATTGAATTTATCCGTAAAAACAGCTGTTTCAAAAATGACACAACTAATTCAAGATTACATCTGACTTATCAGTTATGCATCTTCACTTATACATGTATGATGTATGACAACAAAGTCTAAGCAACCACAGACCACCAGGACGTATTTTTTCATGGGTACAAGCTCCTGACAGGACATTATGGCCCATGTGTTGAGTTGCACTGAGGACACATTTCTGAAAGACACAAGTTTCAATTTTGTATTTTCATTCTGCATCAAAAAGCAATTTGTCTCAAACAATGATCTGTCTCATACGATGAGAATTGTTTACAGATTGAATTCAAAGCTGTATGTTAAACCTAGAGATCTACAAATTGGTGAATGTATTGTACATGTATACAAGGGCAGGCAGTACAGTTTTTTTCCTATCTCTCAAAAGGCCACCTTTTCCTGTAATATGTGTGCTGTCAACACCTGCCCGTCTTTTGCTTTAACCCATTCCTGGTCAGAGTACGACTAAGACAATAGCTTTCCGTGGTGTTGGTTGGGTGCTTTACACCCAGCTTGTGCCAAGGAAAGCTACTGACCAAGGGCATGCCATTATGAAAGGTCTAATATATAATCTCAGGAAAAATGTAGTAAGGAAAATTTAAAGTAAAAACATTACGGCAATGGAGAAAGACTTGGTGAGGGCAGAACTCCCTGTAATGCCCGCTGTGAGTAGTCCGACCGGTTTCGCCAGTAGGGTGGCTCTTCAGGGACTGAGGATAACGGCTGCGACGCCATACATCTCAAGACGTAAATGGTTTGTGTTACGTCTTATATAGTATGGTGTAAACAGTCGACATCATGAGTGGGTCATGGTGATGACGCCAAGTTTTTTACCAGTCACTTGTGCATGGCGACAAGTAGTGTAGGCACGTGCTGGTCGCACGTGTGTAACTAGATAGATCCTACTCCCTGGGGAGGGGGAATACGTGTTTAGAAGCCCTAGGGGCTTCTAATAGTTTATTCTTTCTTACTTTATGTAGAAATGAAGTTGAGATAAAGTGCTCAGACTAGGCAGAAAGCAAGCCCAACATTGTGTTGTCTTATCTGGTCCCTTGTATTCTTTTGCTTTATTTGTGGAATAAAGATGGAATAGAATTTTGAGTAAGGGGAGAGGGAAACACAACATTGTGTTGTCTTATCTCAACCCATTTGATTGATTGCAATATTGTCCGAAATGTGAATTTGTAGACTTAAAAGATTATGTCATAAAAATAAACAAACATAGAGATGGGGCATCACTGGTGTGTCCCCCCCCCCCAAAAAAAAAACAAAAAAAACAAAAAAAGCATTAAGGCAGATGACAATTTACATCCAGGTGCTTTGGGATAATTTGAGCAAGAACTGGTTAAATCACCCTTGGACAGATGTAGCGTTCAAATACAGAAGTGTTGATAATAATATTATGGATCACACAGTTCATCCTTGTCTTTATAACATGAGCCTTTGCACAAGCTAGTGGCACCAATCCAAGACAACGGCAGCGCTTGCGAAGAAGCTACTTATATTAGATAAAAAACAAGAGATTCAGCAGAAAAGGACTGCTAAAGGGTCACAATACTTATTGGAAAATGTAAAAGCTGACTGGTATTGTTGCTTTTTCTGTAACCCATCAGAACTGTCAGGAGAACTGCGTTATGCCAGTACATGTCACACGGTACATATCTGTTGCTGTGCGTACCTGTGGTATGTGGTACTGTACTTGCAGCACGGAGATCCAGTGACACAATGGTAGTGATTTTCAAAATAAAAGTATTTGAATCTTAGTGATTTTAAAAGGTTATGACCACACACACACAGAGTACTTATGGAAATTTTTGTAGTTTTCCCAGTTTGTTGAGCACCATTGTAACAAGAGCAAGTATATTTTGGAAAACAAAAAGCTAGCAAAATATAAGAAAACAAAAAAAAAGAAAAAGAAAAAAATGTTTACACTGTCTCTGCCAGTTATACTTACCAGCCTTGCCCCTTGTTACTCAGAGACAGGGATTCTCTTCAAAAGGTTAACATACTTATGTGTTTCGGTGACCGCTGTCCGTTTTGTTTGTTTACAAAAACACTTGAGCAAAAACAGGCAAGAGAACATAAAGAACTAGAAAAGAAGTATTGCTTCAGAGCAAAACTGTGTGTGCCTTCAAATGTTGTAAACATAGCTAGATAAAAGTTTCAAAGTCCTTGACCTTGAGAGGTCACATGTAAATTACAAAAATATACAGTGTTGCAATATCTGAAATTTGACCCTGACATGACTAAAATTAGATGAAAATTGACCAAGTTATGACTAGATGACATTTTCAGAGGGACAAATAACATTGACCCTTCATATTTAGAAGTCACATGTATTTCTTTGTAAATTACAAAAATGTGCAGTGTGACAATATCTACAAGTTTAGCCCAACATGCGCAAGATCGGATAACAAGTTACAGCATAAAATGTCTGACAGGGAGCCCAGCAGCGCAAGCCATTGTTGCGCCGAGGGGACCTTTCCAGTCAGAAAAGGCCTGAGCAGAGACTCCAGTCTGTCCTATCAGTCCTCCGAAGGACGACAGATGCAGGCTACCAGATTGAACTGGATTCTGAGGAAGATGAAGACCTCCTTTGGCTGAAGACTGGACTTGGGTAGGTTCACTCTCAGGCACAAGCATTGGCACAGTGAAGGTAAGCACCAGCAGTCTGCGTGGACCTGGTAAACATCAACGGTGCCATGGCAAGACCGAACGGAGAAGCCCTGAACTGGTATATTTGGCCTGCAAATGAGAATTGTAGATACTCCAATGAAGACTCCGCGATTGGTACATGGAAGAACATGAGATCCAGGAACCTTGTCCGCTCCAAAGGCTGTAAGGCTGCTGCCACCGACTGGGGTGTCTCCATCCGACAGGACAGGAATTCCAGATAGATGTCTAGCATCGACAGGTCTATGACTGGGTGCCATCCTGCGTCCTGCTCAGGGACCAGGAAGAGTAGGTTGTAGCAGCCAGGAGAACCTTGGTCCTCTACCGGCTCTATGGCGCACTTGCTCTGAAGAGCCCGACCTGCCTCCAGGAAAGCCAATGCTTTGGGTTCCTAGATGGGTGGAAGAAACCACTGTGGTTCTATGCTTAATGGAGGGCTGTCTTTGCTGAAAGGAAGCATATATGTTTAGGACTAACATATCATCTGTGATATACTCCCATTGCGCGCGATATGCGGTGAGGCAGCCGCCAACCTGGCCCTGTGGGGAGTCTAACAATGTGGTGGTTGGTAATCCTGAGATGTCTTCCAGGACCTGGGAGTCAGGAACACTGAGGCTTTCCAGACGTCTTCCCTCTAACAGAAGGCTTGCCCTTCCCGGATGGCTGTCCGCCCTTCCCAGGTCTTCATGCCCCCGAGGGAGCATGAGACGAGGGGGGGGGGTAGAAGCAGTCTGGGAAGCACTGCACTTTGGGGCTGAGGCGGCCAAGGATGACAAAGACCGAGCAGAGTCCATCTGGAGCGTGCCTGGTCTGCCGAGCAGGCACAAGGTCCTGTGCTCGGCGTACCACTTCCGCCATCTCTGCTCCAAACAGAGTTCCAGAGAAGAGGGGCCCCGTGTGGGCTCTCCGAAATATCGGGTCAGGAAGCTTTTGACCCTAGAGGTAGGCATCCCTCCGCAACAAACCAAGGTTTGCCTCCAGTGTGCGAGCGCTCTGCCCCTGGTGATCAACAGCTCGCGACAACAAAGTCGTGAGTGTCGTCTGGTCTAACCAGTCTAAAACTGCCTTCATGATATGGACAGAGCCCTTGAGATCCTCCAAGAGAGACCCCAAAACAGCCAAAGACTCACCTGAGCAGGCTGCCGCAAGAGCCTCAGGCATTTTCCTCCAAACATTTGAAGGCCTCTGTTGATGCCGTAATGGTTCTAGCCTACCTAGCATCGAACTCTTCCCAGTCTAGGTACACCGGCAGTGAACCCGACGGGAAGATCTGCTTTGGCGCAGAGTACCACTTCCCCTGGACATGCAGCTTAGGGAGGAGTCGCACCTGCCTCAGGAAGCCAGACGTCCGCAGCTCGTGCCGTGAGTCTTGGCTGTGAGCTGGTTGTAAAACTCAGGTACAAAGGGTGAAAAAGGTATGGGCATATGTTGACACCTGTCCTTCAGAGACAAGCCCCGACATGACAGGGCAACAGCACCTGACCTCTCCTCCGCTGACAGAACCACCGCTTGGTCACAGACCAGGCTCTGAATAAGAGCTTTGACATGGTCAAAGCCCTTGGCAGGCGCAAGTGCTGTGTCCATGGGGCTAGAGGCCGTGGCCCATGGTCGCCGGCTCCTCACTGGGCTCATGGTCTGCCTACCACTCAAGAGAGTAAGGTAGAGTACCCCGCTCAAACGTGGGAACCAGCAGGATCGCCAACTTCTCACTCTGAGGTAAAGCTGCAGGAGGGACTGCCGGTGCTACTATCGAGGGAACGGAAGGTTACGCCCAGGCTGGAGGTGCAGACACAGCTGGGGCTGAAGGCCCAGTGGCAGTGGAAGGCTCCCTTTTTCTGGGTGTCTTCCACCTTGGTCCCCTATGCCTGCATTTACTACCCGAGCCCTCGGATCCGGGAGCTCGGGGAGTCAACAAAGGCACCACTGCATTAGCTGCCACTCCAGGCTTACGATCTGAGCGCCCCGACTGGCCGGGGTGCTGGCTTTCTGTACTGCCCAAACTTATAACCTGAGCACTCAGACCCAAGCGCCCTGGACTAGCCAGAGTTCCGGAATACCGGGACAGGCACCTGTAGGTTTCCACGTTGCACCAGTTTGCGAGGCTGCTGTCTGTCCAAGCACTTGGAACCGGAGGACCGCCATCTTGACAAGACTCTGGAGAAAAAACAGTGTGTTAAAAGGAGGTAAAACAATGCATGCAACATCTCAGCTTGCTGTATCATACACTTGGACATCACCTCCAAGGCTGCTGTAAACCACCTCTGGATCAGTGCCCAGAGTAGATTTTGATGCCGTTTGGTGTAAAGTCTCTCTTGCTACTTGACTTCCGACTCCTGACGTATCTTCACCTTCTCCCAAGGGGTATCAGGAGAAGAAACGTCCGTCTTAGGGGACTGCAGACGAGCCGGAGCATGTCTGCGCTCTGTCCCCTTCGACACATGGGTTGGAGACAGATGAGTGGTTCAAGCAAGTCTACATTTTTCCCATGGGGAGTTGCAGGTGAGGACTCAATGGAGTCCGACATCTCGGCCTGGCGTTTGACGGCTATTGCAACCTGTCGCCTACACCCAGCACGATCTGACTTCCTCCTTGCCTGCTCATAGAGGAGCCAATTGCCCCCCCCCCCACCCAATCCTGGGTGTATTTGCAAATTTGCTCACAAGAGCAAACTTGGCCCAACTGCAGGTGACAACCATAGCAGTGTGGACGGTCGTTCCAGGCTGCCATATAGTAATTCCGAGAATCCAATTTTTGTCCGCGATCCAGTAAGGAGGTGTATGCAGATGTAGTGGCATCTGGCCCAACACCAATGGACCTCCTGCGAAAGGGAGCCTGATGCAAACTGCTTTCCCTCTCTCTACATTCTGTTTGCCGGGATGCCATCTTGAAAAATCTAAGTACAAGTCAAACAACGAACTTTATACTTACTATTTCAGTGGTATCCGATCACAAAAATCAGCTTACTAGATAGTCGTAGATGCCTGGACTGCCGAGAAAAGATTTTCTGCAGAATAGAGCGCGAGAGCACAAAAAACTGTGAGTGTGAACAATCATTCACAGATCTTCACTCAAAAAGAGCAAGCCAGTAATAGCGCCCAAAAGATGAAAGATGATAAGGGGTGCATGTGCACATGATGTCACCATCAGTTCCACATGGACCAAGAGATGACGCCATGGCACCATCAGGTTTTCAGTTTCAAGTGTGACACTTAGCAAGCTTCTGAACTTGATTTCTTGGGCGTCATGCCCAGACACAGAGGTCTTAGCAATGGTGGTCGAGAGAAAACATTACATAATTAAAACCTACATTTAGAGTCTAACGTGGTTAAATTTGAATGAAAATTGACTGAGTTATGGCTGGATTAAAATTTCAAAGGTCCAAATGACCTTGACATTTGACCTTTAAAAGTCACGTCTTACAATATCCACAAATTGAGCCCACATAATCAAAATTGGATGAAAATTGACTGAGCTAAGTACAACTAGAATATTTCAAATGGCAAAATGACCTTTGACCTTTAGAGGTCACATCTTAATTTTTTTTTAAATGTGCAGTTACAAACACATTAATTGAAGTTTTTACTTTCAAAAAAATGTGCAATTATAAACATATTAATAGAAGTTGGATTGGTTACCTGTACCAATAATAGTTTTGGAGATATTCAAGATTTAAATTTTTCAAATGGCCCTAATTTGCATAATTTTCAAAATCATCACCCCTCTTCCTAAAAGGACATGAATTCATGTCTGGAGCTATAACCATGGCAAGTTTGGAGTTTCCAAATGTAACAGACTCCAAGAAAATTGTCAGACAAAATTGCTGGTAAAGACAAAAGAAAAACAAAAGAGAAAGAACCAAAAAAGATTTGCTACAAAGCAAATCTTTCTGTGTACCTTCAAAAGTTGTAAATATGGCTAGATAAAAATTTCGAAGTCCAAAGACCTTGAACTTTAGAGGACACATGTAAATTACAAAAATGTGCAGTGTTGCAATACAGTAGTGCCTGCTGTATGCTCTCATCCCCTTTGCCAAGTAAAAGTGACCACATACTGCAGGTGACTGGTCACTCCTGGTATGCAAATATGGCCACCACAGGAGTAAAAATAGACATAAATATGTACATGTAATAGAGTTTGGTACATATATAGATACGTCATAATGTGTGTGTAGGCCCTATATGTTTCTACATACACAAATGCTACTGGGGACAAATGTTGTGGTAAATCTATATGCAGGTGAGGCAAAATTTTATTGGAATGAAAGAGTCGATATATCAACAACATCTGACCACGTCCGTCCAGGGAAAGGCCCTTGTGATTGTCATTGCTAAATTTTTTTTTAAAAATCACAAATGGTACATTTAGTTTGGTTCATAGCAGCTTAACTTTAAACCAGTGTACCAAGGGTCACATGCACAACCAGCCACTTTGGCCATATAAATCAACAGATTCCATCATTATTTGCACCTGAAAATATGTTTATGCTTTGTTGCAATCGCTTCACATAACCATGTTGTCGTGTTTACAAACATTGAACATAGGTAATTTCTGTAAGCAGTTGGAATGAAAAAAGGGAAAGCACTCCCATGATGCATCACGCAACTAGGTCAATATGGATGCATTGTCGCTGTTGCGAGCAAACACATGCAAAGTTAAAGCAAAAAAAATTTTACATTTCGAAGCACGGTAACATACAAATTTCCTTCTAATATTAATCTAAAATAACTTTTTAGAACATATGCCAGATGGTGAGTGATATTGCTGGGGTTTAAACTATATTTTATAGCCATTTCAAAGTTAGGTAAATTTATGCTTCCAGCATCGAAAAATTGATCGGACGTCTGAATGACTGTATCGTTTAATCCGACTCTGTTTCCATTTGAAGTGACCACAAATTATTAGAGTGGCTGTTTACCATTGTTACCACTGACCTTTTTCTTTTTTTTGTTTGTTTTGTTTTCTGTAGGACCGCTGACCGTAAGAAGCTTGGTTTTGACTGACCGCTGACTGCAAAAAGTTTGGTTTTGACTGACCACAAAAAGCTTGAGTTTGAGTGACCGCATTTGCCAGGTGACCAGCCACCACAGGTCATTTGCCACTGCAATAAGCTCTGTGCATCACAAATGTGACCAGCCACCTTAGTGGTCAGCTATTGCAGGTATTACTGTACTTGCACAATTTGAGCCCGACATGACTAAAATTGCATTAAAATTGACCAAGTTATGGCTAGATGAAAATTTCAAATGGCCAAATAACCTTGACCTTTAAAGGTCACATGTAAAATACAAAAATATGCTATGTTGCAATACAATTTGGGTCTAACATGGTTAGAATTGAATGAAAATTGACACAGTTATGGCTGGATGGAAATACCATAGGTCCAAATGACTTTGACCTTTCGAGGTCACATGTAAATTTCAAAAATGTGCAGAGCTATAATATCTACAAGGTGAGCCCAACATGATCAAAACTGGATGAAAATTGACTGACTTACGACTTGAAGAAAGTTTCAAATGGCAAAAATGGCCTTGACCTTTAGAGGTCACACATAAATTACAAAATAATGTGCAGTGTTACAAACACATTAATTGAAGTTGGACCATTTACCTATACCCATAATAGTTTTGGAGACATTCATGATTTAAATGGCCCTAATTTGCCTCATTTCTAAAATCACCACCCACCTTCATTAAAACTAAACAAAAAAAACACCTTCATAAAAAGACATGACTTCATATCTGGAGCTATAACATGGCAAGTTTAGGGCCAGAATTTCGCAAAATTTTGCGAGAATCTATTTGGATTTTTGTCAGTTTTCTTTTTAAAGAAAGACAAGTTTAGGAGAACCTTTAAGAGATTGGATTCTCGCCAAAATTCTGGCCCTGAACTGAAGTTTGGAGTTTCCAAATTATGTAATAGTGTCCAAGAAATTGTCGGACAAAATTGCTGGTAAAGAAGAAAGAAAGAAAGAAAGAATCCCAACAAAAACAGAATGTTTGTGTTGGCGTACAGACCTTATTTTAAATTGTGGCAGTGAAACAGATGGACCATCCACCTTTGTGTTGACTCCTGCCTGAAAACATGGCAGGGTTTATTTTGGGTCACTTTTTTTGCATGGCCTTGAACACTTCTTGGTACCATGATCTTGATTTTGTATGCAGGAGTCATAAAGTCATAAATCCTCAATTTCTGCCAAAGTATTGTCTATGGCAAGTCAGCATGACATGTTTACAAGATGCAACAAAAGGAAACCCTCAGCACAGTTGTTGCTTTCTTCCTTGCCAAAGGGTGCTAACTTTTTCAAACGAAATATGGACCAAGTAATGCCAATGAAGCATGGACTGTCCCCATTTGGGTCCAGTTCTATTGAGCTAAAATGTGATCCCATTATAAAACTTCTGATACATCTTCTTGTAACTGTCAGAAACAATGCTGCACTAATTAAATCCTTTCCGCCGAAGCTGGCGCTGCAGTCGACGCATGCGCATAGACGCGCAAACTCGCCTTGCGGGGTTCAGGCTTGTGGCACCATTGTGAATGAATAGTGAGGACACCACTTTTTAATGCCTGCAAAGTTGTAAATATGTATATATATATATATAGTTAGTTTTTTATTTAGCGATATGGGGGGGTAAAGATCACTGTCCAGTGTTTGGGTGTTGCAATAGAAGAGGGAAGGCGGGATGTGAATCTTTGTCGTTTCACCGGATACCGGCTCAGCAGCCTCAACGCGCCCGGTGGATCCACGCCATCTCCAGAAAAGAGAAACCCACCGATAACTGGGTTGTTTGTAGTAAGCATTTTGTAAATAGGAAACCCTCCAAAGATAGCAACAATGTAGACTTTGTACCGATATAATTCATGGGAAAGCATGAGACTGGGGAAACGCCTAAACCATCATGCGATATTTAAAAGCGGTCATTATACTGCATTAGGTGGCTTGACAATCATTGATGTCGACTCTACTTTAGTGAAAAGATTGGCTGAAGAAACTTGTCAAAATTTATATACTCAAGGCTTAACTGCTCTTAAGCGGTCACCCTGTGGCAAACAAGTTAATCGTCTGACAACAGTGCTGTGGCCTTCAATTTAAAGTTGGTCAGGCCAAATTAATAAAATTGTAAATTCCGCAGCAACTTTCTGGCATATAAGATAGTTTTGGTGATACTGAACCTAGACGTTGGTCCGAACCGTCTGACCAATCGGACCCCAAGACTACGGCCCTGGACAATAGTGGGCCACACGTAGCTGCTGCCCCACTGCGTACCAGCAAGTCACGGTAGCCGTTTCAGCCTCAAGGTGTCATAATCCCATTATCAGGTAATGAGCGCTACCGCTGGCTTGGGCCCCATGGGGTGTGAAATACACAAACGTGCGCTCTGTGCCTGGACAGTCCTACTGGCATTAACTGTTACGCTTCCCTTGTCATTTTACTGCTTTCCCATTATTCTGATAGAAATTAAATTTTCATATTTGGGCAAAGGACCGTTTTGGTACTGAGTAGATATAAACAAAGAAATAATCCACGTGTAAATCAGCCTCAATCATGTGCACTTTTTAAGCGAAAGTTGTGCTGCTGAGTCTCGCCTTGGCAAGGTGACTGCTGTCTTGCAAGTGTCAATAAAGTGATGAAAGAAAATTAATACTCTGGTTATGATCACAAGATACAATGCCACTATTTTGATACATATTAAACAACAGTAACAAGTTCTATCTACAAAGCAGAACCATGCTAAGACCGAGTAGAAAAAAGACGCAACCGACCAGGAGACACAAAACTTTTTTCACTTTGCCGGCTCTGAATGCCGCATCTGCCCTGTCTAACACCCTTCGCGTAGGTAAATTTTCAATGTCTTTTGCTTTCACATTTATCAATTCTCCATTGGTTAGATAATCTGTTACAAATGCAAGGCTGAGCTTTGGTATAACGGCAAGTTTGTCCGTCCATTGGTCGCCACACCCCTTCCACATGTCTGAAAAGTTGATACATTCATGTACATTTTGCGTTAGTTGCACACAAAATCCTTTGAATGAGGCCTGCTTTTTTCCCATTCTTCTTTCTCCCAAGATTTTGTAATATTTCCTTCAGTTCTGCGTTTGTTTTTTTGGCGAGATCGCCCTCTGTATATATGTTCTCAGCCATAGGAAATACACGGTGAGTGAATGGGCCGCCGTATCCGACCCCCGCAAAAGCAATTTTGGCCGTGAGAGGTCTCTGAATATCATTTGGAACCGCAGCGCCGCGTGGTGGCGGCAAGGACTGAACTAGGAGTGGGTGCTGCAGCCAGGTGCGAAACTTCCTATGACCCCATTGTCCGGGAAAAGTGAAATTCTTTTGACGACAGGTGGCTTTCAAATTTCACTTGTCATACACATGGACAAATACTTTTTATTGGCAAAATTCACAATCTGTTAAGTTTCAAAGTTTGTTGGCATAATTTACACATGAACTCACTGTATGACAATGATTTCCATAGAAACATGTTCTTTTAAAAAATTTAGGGACACTTCATCAGCACAAGTAATTATATGAGGGAGTACAAGCGAAAATTTTGCACCACATGTCCTGCTGACAAGTAATTTCATAATACTTTTGTTGCCCTGGTGCAGATTTAAGTTAAAGTTGGATTCACTACAATGTGATATATGCTAGCACAACAGTAATTAACCCTTTAATTGGTCAGAGCAAAGAATGGCAGATCTTAGTCAATAGCTCAACTGATCCAAGCCACCTAGCTCTATCAAAGATTTTGATCCAACATAGATGTTAACATGTCCAGTGTAGAGCTGTCCTATGAAAAACACGAGTTAAATACAGCTGCCTAGTACAACAGAAGGTACACAATGGTATCAAATGTTTGACATAACCACAAGGCTACTACCCATGCACAAGGACAAGCTTTGAATATAACTGTTTGGGCTCTGAACTATTTAGAATGGACCATGACACAGGTACAGATTTTCAAAAATGTAGTTCTGTTTTCCACAGTCACAACCATGACACAGATTTGGCTTCACATATACACACAAAGTAGATGTCAAATGTCATCCAACATTTCACACCTCTCTATCTCTCTCTTTCACTAGCCTTTGCAAAAAGTGACAGTCTCAATAAATTTATGGACAAAAACCTGTCCCAAATAGTAAGTTGTGCTCACCTGGTAGACCAATAGCCAAAGTGCTAGTAAAAAAGACAATATATCCACCTGATATTGATTGCAACTGCTTGAATAAATGCAGTTATTGCAGATGCTTGTCCAAATGTCTACCACTGCTAAAATGTTTAAAGGTACTGAATTTTTCGGCCATTTTTTTTTTTTTTTTTTTTTTGGCTAAGTTTAGACTGCAGGAGCATTGAGGAAAAGAAAAATAGAACTTTTAGACCTTGACCACCAAAAAGTGTGCTCCTAGTATGCAATTTATATATTTTGCAACTAGAACTGTCTTGGCCAACAAACTGGATTCCCCAAGCTTCCACACACAGATGGGTCCTGTGACATTGAAATTTACGTCAAGGCCAGCAGAATGTTATAAGGTCACGAAATGCAGTCAAGGAAACAATTAAATTAAGTCTGAGTTTGATGTGACCTGTGAATCATGAGACATTTTGCTTCCAATGATTCAGTTTCAGACAGTCTGACAAGCTTGAAATCGGACACCCCACTTGAAAACATTGATTGCATGGCTTTCAAGTCTTTTAACACTTTCATTGCTACATTTTGGACCGAGTCAACAGCTTTCCTCAGTATGCTTTGGGCACAATGTGCCCAAAACATGCTGGGGAAAGCTGCTGACCTGAACTCTTATATTCTATGTAACCACAGGCATGGTATTTGAATGAAAGGTCCTCTTACAAGGAACTTCAATCTGGTACCCTTATTATAATTTAGAACAGTTGGACTTAAGTCTTAATTAGCACTAAAAACGTGGACATAATAGACAGTAAGCTACATTGACTTCTGTTACTGTTAACAGAAGTTTACTTATGATGACTTGTTTTGTTCTACATAATGCTATTACTGCAAGCTATGCTTGCTTAACCTTACATTTTGATGCACAAGACAGGAGGACAAATGAGGCAAAACCAACTCAGTAAAGGTACAAGAGGAGACAATCCCTCCCTCCCTGATGTTTTGGTCCTGGAGGTGCAGACCTTCTTCAGGGGATGGGGGTTCTCCTTACATTTTAACATAGAGTAAACTGTCTCACTTTATGGCAGTCCTCAGTTTTAGCAATGCTCTGTTTCCACTGGCACTGGTCACAGGATGTAGGCATGCACTTTTATAAAAAGTTACTGATACTTTAGTTCAATGAAATGAAAACATGTATCATATGTGCAGGGCTACGTGTCAAGCAGACTTATTAACATACTTTACATCCTTATATTTAAGTCAGAACAGAGTCAGTCTGCATACCTGTCAAATTCATACAGTGTCTACTTGCTACAGCATACTATTATTACACATCATGCATGGCTTGACAGTGATGTAATTTTCTATTTCGCTTCTCTGAGAGCACTTTGTGGGTTTTCTGGTCTCTCAAAAGCTTGACTTACTGGTGTTTATTTAAACTGCATTAGTTTGTACCAGTGACATAGCATGTGACTGCGAACAGCTGCTATGTAACAGCTAATTATTCATTCAGACAGAGGTTTTCTTTTCTTTGCAAGACACAGACATGCACACCTATGACAGGCAACGAAAGATTTTTATTAAGTGCTTATTGCTATGTAACTTTTCATATATTTCATTATGGAGCCGGGCACACTATTTCAAAAAGCACTAAATAATTGGCAAAAAAAATGCCAACATGGTCGTTGACAGTAGCAGACGAGCGTTTTTTCACAATACACACCAGACTATTACGCAGTTACAGCGAAATAAACGTTAACACTTCAGCCCACCAATGATGTAAGCTATTACTCAAATAGACTTTCATACATGCACGCGAAAATTTACCTGTATGTTTGAATTTCTGTGCACGTACCTGTTCTGAGACAGCACGAAAAAGACAGGACCCGTCCTTGGCCGTGGGTTTCCGGCAAAGTCCCAAGGTCGCCAGGTAGTCGTCCATTGCATCGCCTCTTGGCAGCTTCTTCATTTTGGCCGACGACCACTCGATACTAAAATTATATGCAATAAAAACTTATCATTATGAACAACCTAAAATGACTGCAAAAGCTGAAAAAATGGCTTGACGGAAAAGGTTTACACCTGCGTCCTACATGTGCCTTGTTGTTGTTATTGACGTCACACGTGCTTTAATCTAACATGGCCGAAGGGCCAAAACCTCACGCAAAAGGAAGCATCTCATTGGTCACTTGCTTCAAGAAGGAAGCGCGAAAGAAGTCACCCCAGTTACAGTAAATTGTTCATAAGTCGCCACATATTAACTATCACTTATTAATAATGCTAATTTTTACCAGTATATGCAACTTTAAACTAGTTTAAACTCAACCTGTATCTTGAGATTATGCTTTAACTTTCTGACACATGGCTGCAGCTTAGCCAATCAGCGTTAGCATATCAGAAGGGCATTTGATTATTCCTTTCGGAATTGCAGCTTGATTACTTATTTTCATAACCGTTAGATGGCGCAGTCAGTAATAAAAATTATTTTTTCCCCGGGTGGCGCTGCAATTCAATCATGGCGGCATGACGGGGGTAAGGAGCTGAATGTGGTTTCCCATCATAATGATGTATATTTTGATAATGCCAGTGAGAAGCTATCAAAGGTGACAACACAGAACCAAAAAGGTAAAGTTGACATTGTGAAAACTCAGTTCCTATGCAGTATGGATTTTCTCATTTATGGTTCAAAATCCACACATTTGTGTGAGTTGTGAAATTGATAGGATTCAGAAATATAGACTGCCGGGCAGAAGTTCCGGAGAAGGCGGAACACAAGAATCTAAGTTGGTAGATCGGAAAGCTGACATTGTCTTGCAGGCCATCTTCTGTCAAAGAACTGTAATTTTTTTCTGCGTTTTGTATCTTGTATCGTTTTAGTGATACTTAACAACAGTATCGTAAAGTGGGTATACTTGGTAGATAAGATAAACGTCCCATGACAGTGTGAGGTTGAGAGAGACGCATTGTCATTGAAAGTCGAGTACAGATGAAAAGGGAGGGAGGTTTCCACAAGAATCTAAGAGACAGTAGATGAGAAAGCTGACATTGTCTTGCAGGCCATGTACTGTCATAGAACTATAATATTTTTCTGTGTTTTAGTGATACTTGACAATAGTAGCGTAAAGCGGGTATACTTGGTAGATAAGATTTAAAGGTCCAGTGAGGTTGAGAGAGATGCATTGTAATAGTGTATGTGCGTGAAATGCATGAGTGACCATGAAGAACAATAAAAAGTCTTGCAAACTTTGATAAATTTGAATAAAGTATGTATTCCACCATTGACTGGACATTTCATGATTTAAATATTTAAAGCACTAAGTGTGACTGAAAACCTTTCTTTTCAGCATTTTTCATACAAAGTGTATCCCTGGTTTCTGTGGGCAGTTTTTAGGGAAAATGTACATATTCCTAGCGTATTTCTTTGTAAAACACACACACCCTTGCTGGACGTCAGGCAAGACCATTGGGGCGTGACCTGTGTATTCAGCTATTAACAGACCAATAAGCCATTGTTCTTGTATACTCGCACATGGTTTATTGAAAGTCGAGTACAGGTTAAAGGGGAGAGGAAGTTTCCACAGAATTTAACATATAACTGTACAGAGGCAGTCCAGGACATGATGAAATTGAAGGGAAGTTGCTAACACTGCACAGGGTGGTTTTGCCATAAGGCTGGGTACATATTGAAACACCAATGAAAACCAGAAAGAATGTGGCTTCTTTTGAAATAGGTATGTTCTATGCTATACTGAAATCTGTGCTGTTTCGGAAACAGCACAGCACATTAATGCATTATGGGAATTCCAAAGCTGCACAGCCAAATTGGAATCTTATGACATGTGACTGCCGCCATCATTCTGCTTCTGTATTGGACTTCTTATATGGTCCACATTGGAATTCCTTTTAAGTCCTGGACAGTGCCATATACATTTGATAAACTTCTGATTTTATGCACACACAAGGGGAAAAAAATCAGGTCTGGTCTTGGACCATATTATAATTCCCTTTCAGTCTTGTTTAACAAAACTGTGTAGGAATTATAATATGGTCCAAGACCAGACCTGAACAGCCTCGGGCCAGCCAGGACAGTGCCACATGCCGGTGATCCAGGTCATAACACATCGCTGACCCATTCATAAAGTCACAAATAGCCATTGACTTCCCTTTAAAAACACAAAATTGAGCTTGGACACTGTTACTTTAATGTTTGAGTAGAGATAAGATATAAATTATGGAAAACGACAACAAATCGTTTCAATTTGCATTGCAGAATACAATTCATATATGACTACGTCATATTGGAATTCCATGGTGGCACAGCTCATTATGGGAATATTCTCCTTTGGCTCAGCTCATATATGGCACACAACAGGTGGACTATAATTCGAAGTCTGCCAAAGTGTGATTTGCTTAATTTTACTGTGCCAATGTATGCATTATGTTGGAAGCTGTGCAAAGTAAGGATATTCCTACAATATCGACTCCATCTGGGAATTCCCATACAGCATGCCCATGTCAGTATCAAACAAAATGGATGCAGTGCCTGTAGGTCTGAACAACCAGTCATGTATGCACTGTGTCAGAATTATTTATTTATTTCCTTAACAATGCAAATATACATATCCAATCTGGCATATGGACTGGGAAGGATACACAACAGACTCTGGTCTGTTGTGCTGTGTGGCTTGCTTGGGCTCAAGTGATTGACAGCTTAAGGCCCACACTGGAGTTGCCAGAACAACAGGCTGATTGTTGTCAGTTGTAAATCTGATGACCGGGAAATATTACTGAAAATTGAGCCGACTGAAAAATGAGGGTAGTTCTGATGATATTAAAGAAAGGCAAGTGGCACTGTGGGTAGTTCAGATCTTTCTTTTCAAGGTGGGCAAGTATGTAGGTGAAAACTTTCATTTGTAAAATGGGGGTGGGTGAACAGTGTGTGTCCAGAGTGGTTGACAATTAAGGACGGTTAAGCTGAAAACTTGGAAGGGGTGTTTTCTGTTTGGAAAGAACTGTTCGTTTTCACCCATGAACACATACATGTACCAAAATGGGAAAATATTGAGAATACTCTTTTTTAAAGAGTTTTCCAATATATATGTACATACATATATATTGTATCTGTGTCTTTTTATCCAGGACCAGTTCCTGGTAGTAATTAAATTACCATATTCCACAGTCTGAGCTCTTTACACTGTCACAGTCTAACCTATATAAATGTGGAGGTACTTTTGTCCATATTGCACACATTCTTCTGTAGAATTTTGACTTAGACTCTCTTACCCCAAATAAATTAAAGGGTGTTCAGCGGGTATCTACTCAGAACATGTTTCAGAGCCCGTACCCTTTATATATATATGTATCATGTTTGGGTCGATTTTAGTACTATAACAGGCTTGTATAAATACCTTATCATAGGCCTAAAAGCTACAGTGCCATGATATGATGTTTCAGTACGCTTCCAGTGGTATCAGCACTCTTCCGGTGGTATCGGCACTCTTGCAGTGGTATCAGTTCTCTTCGGTTTCGTCGGTTATTGTGTTGATGAGGAGTAAAACTTCCTACAAATATCGTTCTTATTTTTGCTTTGTGTATTGAAATGTACAAATCAACCCAAACATGAGATAAAATTTTTATAGCATGCTTTGTAGACGATATGAAGTAATCAACTAACACTGGATACCATATAGCGTCCAGTGCTCATTGATATACTTCATATTGTGAACAAAGCATGCTATAATCTATGATATATATACATATGTATATATACATATATATATATATATATATATATATATATATATATATATATATATATATATATACACACACACATATATATACATATATGTGTATATATATATACATATATATATATACACATATATATATAGGTATATATATATATATATATATATATATATATATATATATATATATATATATATATATATATGCCATAACAAGTACATTATCATTAAAAAGTCTTATGGTGTTTGTTGTCATGGTGGCACCACTGGTGGTATTAACGGGAACTTACATGATAGTTCTCAAAACACATTAAATACGTTATTTATTGCAATAACAAATGGAGATGAAATTACAGAAGTTACACCAAATATTTGCCTCCTAAGCATCCCCCAGACTCACTATTGCTTTCTTATGTGGGCGCTCGTCGGGGTCTGCCGTTTAACGGAGGGTCAAGCTGCCGACCGTGCGATCGTGCACGCAGATATGATTGGTAAAACAATGCGGATGCACAATAGCATACTGGGAAGTGACGCTAATTGCGCAGCAGTTGTATCCAAGCAATGACAGGATTAAGGAGAAGGCGAGGCGTGGCTTGACCGCGGTCAGTTGTGTACTCATGGTTCTCACAGTAGCGGTAAATCTTGTGAATTGCGTAACCTAATTAGGCGGCTAATTAATTGCTTGTATATTGGAAACAAGACAGACAATCATGAAGAGGGAAGAACTGGGAAAGTTGCTGGAAGACTGCTGAGGAAGGCAAACATGCAGGTTATTCCTTCGGACGAGCAGATCGATGCAATTCATAGTGCAGCAGTGGAACGACGGGACACGCTCTTGGTCCTGCCGACTGGAGCGGCAAGTCACTCATTTTTCAGATACTCCCCTCGTTGCTGCAGTCGATGGGAAGAGAGAAAGCCATTATTCTGCTAATACAGTTCCGCCCGCGTTCAAGTTATCAAACGCCAAACGCACCAACGCTTCCCAAACGATCCTCAAACGCAAACGAGAAAACTCAAACGCGAAGCAAACGCGTTGCAACTGCGTTGCAAACTCTTTCTTACAAACGCGTTTCAAACGCTCTAATAACAAAAACATTTCAAATACTTCACCAAACGCATTTCAAACACATCCAAAGACGTCAATGACTTTTCATCGCAGAGTTGTTACAAACTAAAGCATTTCCCAAATGTTTGACGGTGGCAAAAAATCTCAATTCAACAAGCTATGCGTTCAGTTACTTTAATACTTAAACCTAACACAGAAATACAGGTTTAGTTGTAGGTTGAATAAATTTATTTGTACATATATATGCACTTAAATGCAATATAAAGAGGGCAGAAGACTATAGGGGCCACATCCTTTTGATCGCCCCTCTCTGCTAAATTGTTTGACCAAGAAGAATGACCAGTTTCTGAAGGAACAGCCCACGAGGCACAACACTAACCGCAGCTGCCACCGTGCTCGTAAAAACACTATCAAAGATAATGAACATCGATGTTTTTTTATTTTTTATTTTTCGGATTCAGGGAAAAAATCGACTGGCGTAACGACAACAACAACACTTTTGAAGTTTGTCTCCGCCCAAACATGATAGTCTATCGTTTGCCGTGTCAGTCTCAGCATGAAACGGCCGGTTCTCGAACCTGCTTCAGTGCTTGAATCTCCGGCATCCATAACCACTTTGAGCAACCATGTCATTTTTAATTTTCAATTGCAATTAGCATTTGTTTGTTTGTTTGTTTTTTTTGGGGGGGGGGTTAATCCTAATAGATATTAAAGTGCAACGCTCAAAGGAAAAAGTCCTATACAAATAAACGACTTAAACGTCTTTTTTCTTACGTACTTGTCACAGATCCACGCATTTTAGCCCTTTTCCAAAGTGTGTAATTAATTAGTGAATATAAACACAAATATAAAAATTAAGACAGAGGGCCGAGTTGACTACTGCTATCTGAATTGTGAAAAGTTTTTCCCACGTATCCTTCACATGTTGATCATCGGCACTGATCCGTGATCTAAGCTGCGGAAAAACAACATAACGACAAAACAAGAGAGCTGATGCGATTTCAAATCCACCATCAGATTGGATCCCTTTGGTGTTGGTCAACAAAAGTACAAACCTACTAGATGCAACAGTAAATTTAACAAGGCCTATTTGAAACACTTGGAAATACATATACGTATCTATTTGGATATATATCGTTGCCGACTGTCGCCAGCTTGCAAACCTCACAGGAGTCAAGGCGACCCATGTCCATTTGGCTTGCCGTACACGTGTTACTGCTAGGTTTAGCCACAAGGTGTCACTCCCAGCAACACCATGTGACCATAATCATTAGCATACTCATTTGGATCATTAATTAAAAATAAAAGACTGACTTGGGAAATTGTTCCTTTCTGGATTCATGTTTTAATGATGCAAACACACATTCTTATTTGAGTTTTATGTCGAAATCTATTATAGATTGCATCAAATCCGCAAAATTGAATCAATATGAAACAAGAATGTTGGCGATGCCCACACCACTTTTATTCAAATGCAGCCTGATGTGGTATATATATAATCCGTTGTGCCCTTCCCTCTCTAAAGTGTTGAGAAGATAAATGAAGGTCCATTGTACGTATGTGTAAGATATCGAATATATGTAAATATATATATGCATCGATATATATGTATATATATATGTATATGTATATATATATATATATATATACACACACACACACGTAATACCACTGGCACATTTGATAATGTAGGGCCAAGGCCCGTGGAAGCCTGTGACACAACAACACAAAGTCAAATGTATCGGAGTTAACACCCCTAGTACAAAAATGGTATAGTCAGTCCTGGGTACACAACTACAAAGTAAGCATTACCTTATTTCATATGCACGGAATGGTCTCATTAGAATACGGGGGGGGGGGGTGAAAGAAGAAAGAAACGAAAAGAAAATTGATACTGAACTTACCCAAATAAGTGCAAGGATTGGGGAGAAACAGGATAAGAGAATCAGGAAAAAATTCATGCATTGTAAGACCTGTGATGTTAATCCTTTTTCTCGTGCGTGCCATACCGATTGCCAAGTGAGCTACTGTTGATAAATCACTCCCATGGGGGCTGCCACGCTTCGTCGTATCACACTACCGGAAGTGCGACCTGATTGGTCAGCGCGTAGCTCATTAATAATTCATCGTCTTGACCGACTGGCAAACAGGGCTGAGTCAATTGGCCGAGAGGCCCTGACCACGTTATCGAGTTGATCAAGTTAATTAGTACAATTGCGTAACTGAATTGAAATACTGCCGGCGGACGGCAGACCCCGACGAGCGCCCACATAAGAAAGCAATAGCGAGTCTGGGGGATGCTTAGGAGGCAAACCAAATATGCACTAGATCAATATATGGAAATTTTGTACCATTTTGGGTTATTTTGTCCTATTTTTTAAGATCATCAAGCACTTTAGTAAAAGACACTAAATTCAATATGATAAAAAAGAATCAGGCTAAGGCAAATGTACCACAAATGTGTGTCCGATGTATGCTCATTACATCAAAACTTGAGTAAATACATGAATATCATTACCGGAATATTATGCAGACAAAATATCATAGGTATCCAAAACATGAATTCATTATTGTGATCAATGAATTCAAATAAAACTACAAAATTTACAGTGAATATGCATCAGGCCAATAGTAAAATTGTGCAAAGTTTAAGATGACCATGACCTATTTTTCAAGGTTATTAAGCACTTTGTAAAGGACACAAAATTCAATATGCTGAAAAAGAATACAGCTAATAAAACTGAACGTACCATTTATTCTGTATTACATGTACGTGAAGCTTTGATATAACACTGTGGATTACCTTGAACTACTTTCTCAAGATCACAGAGTTATTGCATTTAAGCCTAAGGAACATGCGATCTTATGTCAGCAGAGCGGTAGCCCTATGGGACTTTAGTGTAAGAATGGGAATGTGGCCAAGTATGTGTGTTTCTCATTTTCAGCCAGGCAGTGGATGCCGGTGACTGCTGGTTCAAGACATGACGGTTCTGTGGTTAAAACATACAAATTTTCTGGGGTTCCTGTAATGCTGGAGAACTTAAGTCCCCTATGCTGGGATAATGTTTTTTTGGTTTTTTGTTTTTAACTTTTTGCTTCAAGTTCTTTCACTGTTTCAGTGCCTTGTTTTGGACTGAGTTAAAGGCTTTCTTCTCTATGATTTGGGCACAAAAGCACACTTGAGGAAAGCTTTTGACCTGGGCTATTATATTCTATGTTATAACTGGTATGCTGGTTTTCAATTGAAAGGTCTTTCCATGAGGAATATGAATGGTACCCTTTCTGTAAGTCAGAGCCGTTCATTTTAAGTGGTTTGACTTAAGTCGCAGTTGACACTGAAGGAGTTAAGAATAGGGACATGAACATGTGTGTTTCATATTTTCAGCCATGCAATACTTAAATATGTTATGAACCTCTTTAATTGGTATTGCCCTCATATCAACCTAAGGGCTGATACAGCTGCCCAAAGGCTGATATAAGAGCACTGCCAATTAAAAAGGTTTATAATCAGGCTTCTACAATTTCTGTGATCCTGTTGTCCCAGACAAGTGAATATCTAGGTCGGACAAGTGACTTTTGAACATCACTTGTCCAGTGGACAACTAAATTTTCGATCGTAAATAATAATTCATAAAAGCCCAACTGCCTGGAATACGGACAGAGCCTGTGGGAAATACGAACAAGTTAGCTGCTATAGCATAGGGCTGGGCTGAAGCCAGCGTGGGGATGTGCTGAAGGTGTCAACAAACATTGGCAGCTGTGGTTCTTTTCAAATAAATATATTTGTTGCTTCTAAAACTATTTCCAGAAATATTTGCATATGGGACAGACAGTTATTCAGTATTAATTGACACAATCCTCCTGCCCCCTCCCCTCAAGTGCTTCTTGGTAATGCATGATCTATGTCAGAGGAACGAGTGAATTTTGGGAGGGACAAATGAAAATTCAGATTCACTTGTCCTATGGACAAGTTATTCTTGAAAAAATTGTGGAAGCCTGATAATATATTTATTAACTGATTATGCATGTTACTTTTATCGTACTTGATATAATAAAAGTAAAACATTCCCCAAATGTGGATCCATTTTGTGTCTGTTATCCTGCTCAACTTGCAGTAGAACTCTGGAGGTCATGCTCCTGTGATTTTTGGACCTTGACCTCGTGCCCAAGTTCACAGAGCAACTGATATGAAATTTACTGTTTAGTTGATAACTTGAGATCTGTTTTGAGTTAGGACATTGATGTTGCACATGTTAATGTTTCTCTATGAAGGTCACTCGTAGACAGTACATGAGTGATGTTGACCTCATATCTGGGATCACAGTACAACATACATCAATTTTACTCTTCATTATAACTTGAGAGCAACTTGAACTGGGACCTTGATGTTGCATGTTAGTGTTCTTCCATAAAGGTCAGACTTACTCAGTACATGGGTGACCTTGATCCTAGCCCAAGTTCACAGAGCTGCAAGTGTGGTGCATCTGTAGGTCAGCTGTGCTGTTCACACAGTCCTCTTGTTTATGATTTTTTATGTGTTTTTGTTATTTTTGACTTCTCCTCCAGAACGGTCACTCAGATTAAGCTGAAACTTGGTGGATATGTTCATTGTGGAAGAATAAAACAAAGGTGGTCACTAGCTGGCACTGCTATGGATTCCTGATTTTTTGAACAATTTTTTCTATTGAGGTACTTATCGGTAAATGCACCTGTTGTATTGATTACTATGTAAGTCAATGGGCATTCTAATGCTAATTCACATTTTTGACTTATTGTCTGAAACCATGAGCCCAATTGACTTCAAACGTGGTGGCAATGTACCGTGGGTGGGTCTCTGGCAAATGTGTTCAAATGGGCACGCTGCATTGATTTTTGGATTTTTTATGATGGGGGGGGGGGGGGCAAACCTTAAATATGTTCTTCTCTGAAACCGCTCACCTGATTGCTTCGATACCATGCAGGGACACTCCTAGAGACTCCTAGTTCTTGATTTGTTCCCCAGGTGGCACTGCAATGTTATATTTTTTATGTTTTTCGCGTGTTTTTGCTATATTGGACTATTTTTTTCCAAAACCGTCACTCTGATTAAGCGGAAACTTGGTTAATATGTTTTCTGCATAAGGGTCAAACAAACTTGTACACTAGGTGGCACTGCTGTGGATTCCTGAATTTTTTACTTTTTTTTTTTTTTTCCAATTTGGGTGCTTATCTGTAAATGCACCTTTCCTAATGATTATTATGCAAGTCAATGGGCATTCTAATGCTAATTCACGTTTTCAACTTCTTCTCGGAAACCATTAGACAGATTGACTTCAAACTTGGTGACAATGTACTTTGGGTGGGTCTCTACCAGATTTGTTGAAATGGTCATGCTTCATTGATTTTTGGATTTTTTTTATGAGTTTCTTTGTTCTTAGTTTGAGAAAAAAAAACTAAAATCGCAAGGGTATTTGACATGTCAGCTTAGCACAGGACTATCACAGTCCTCTTGTGTAAATGATATCATTATCATGGACACTGTATGACCTAACAGTTGAGTGAAGGTAACCTAATGTGAGGAACACCACATGTCTTGTAACAAGCACTGGCCATATGGTCATACCATGCATGCTGGGGCATCAAATTTGGTATACATGTACCCCAAATTACCAAATATGGCAATTTTGATATTTACCCCCATCTTCTTTAACCTTGAGGGTGAAAATAAGAAAAGCATGGTATGTAGTACAGATGCACACATCTATCTGTAGTATATACTAGTTTGGATAATTGCAATAGAATTTTAACAAAATAAAGGGGGGATGTCACACTTATCCCGGGTGACCGTAGAGCTAAATGGCATATGCACTCAGCTTAAACTCAACACAGGCCTGTTCGCTTGCAACTTTGATTTTGTGAACAAGCTTAGGTCAGCTGAGCACGGGCTGTCCACTCAGGTCTCCACTAAGTCATGCTACTTCCTGAAAATACTTCTCTTCTTGTATGTGGAGGTGCTCCAAAAATCCACATATGCGTGTTATTCTGGCTGTCTCTCACTTGCTGATATGACATCTTAACCCACATAACTTTCCAGGTACGACCCCAAGCAAGATCCTTAGCATTGAACCGTTTAGTTAAAGCTATTACTGTAATTGCTGTGGCTTTGATCATCCTATTCACATAATTTACTTTCAGCTTTTTCTTTTCATCATAATAACTGAACATACACTTTCCAGTCATTTTAACATATGGGCCCTCAGAGTCCAAAATTCTTCAGTCTTGTAAAGCTTGAAACAACTTCAATGTTTTGGAGATTTTTGGTAAAGCTGTACAATATTTAAGAACGAAAATAAAGTGAAAGAATTATACTGTACTTATTTTCATTTTACACTTTTGTGGTGGTATCATTTAATGTTAATTACAGTATCATACAGATTAAGATAAAAAGTAAAAAGCTCAGACCGAAATCCACGGTGCATCCTTTTTTTTTAATGTGTATAGTAGTCAGCAGATAAAAGTGACTGGGTACAATGATAACATAAAGCTCCGGAAGCTCACAGTGTAAACTTGTATTTGTCTTGCAGATGCAGAAGATAGAGAGGGCAGCAGAGTATGCTGAGGTGGGTAAAGTTGTACAATAGATGTGACAGCAGTGGCCTGAAATTTTCTGTAGTGTTCCAAAAACGAGCGAGAGAGAAATTCTTGTCCACAAGGTACATGTATACAGCAAAAACATGAAAAATAATAAGTGATTTTGTAGTTTGCTACATTAGTATACTTTCCAGTTATGAATATGGACAAGTCCTGCTGGGTAACAAGTCATCAAAGGTATTCTTTCAATAAAAATGAGCAGACACCCTTACTTTGAATTGTCATGTGTTAAAAGTACAATACGGATATTGTACTCTGGACATGTTTCTAGAAATTAAATGTTCAACAAAATAGTGCAACAAATTTTATACCATAAATAAATTAGTGATACATGTACAGGTACTTGCAATTATGTACATGTTTAATACAAAGAAATGTGTCGTTGTACATGGTTGAACCTGTTCTGAGGTGATCAATCCAACGTAAAATTTATTGGAAAATGATCACTGAAACTTGCTAAGAAAATCAATTAAAATACAAGCCTTGAATTCCATGGAAAAAATGCTATTACCACTGTCAATTGTTCTTGCATGGAGGATGGTGAGAGTGAACAACACTGTGATGTTACTGATAAATGTCTAATCTACTGAGAAACGTACAAAAATTGATCGGAAGATGTATAGTTACATTTAGTGTAGGCTTAACAGTAAAACCATGAGAGGTCATTTACATCATTATTTCAATTAAACTTTGGTGTTACTAAATTAATACATGTACCTCTAGTACAGCATGACTGATTTATATTTTTCTTTGGTGGACAGTATCTATTGGAATCAGCACAGACAGCGGCCCAACAAGCTGTTAGAGTGAAAAATCTGGAACCTCCAAATGGTATGTATCAGCAATAACTTTAAACATGCACCAGATATTTTTTGTTTATTGTAATACACTGATATAACAAGTGGGCTTCAAGTGAACTTCAAGCCTGTAAAAAAAAAAGGATCGTAAAGATTTTGTTTTGTAAATACATGTAGACATGATAGTTGTTACATTGCCAAAACCACAAGAGCAACACACAAACACAAAGTGGTCAAATACATGTATATATGGCAGAGTCTGTCCCTAGCATGTCTTGGTCTATTACCTGGCCCTTCCTTGGAGTGTGGGGAGGATCTTCAAAACCTTTAAGTACATGTACTCAAAAGAGGTGAGCACAGCTATTTAAGTGATTTGCTTTCATAACATATTTATGGCATAATGCATTCCAATTCTGACACCTTGATGGGATGTAACTGATGCAACATAAGTCTCATCATCATCTTATTAGATTTGCCTGTTGTTGAAAATAATAACCCCCCCCCCCCCCCAAAAAAAAAAAAAAAGGGAAAAGGAAAGAAACCAAATAAGTAGTGTGACCCATCTGGCACAAATTTGGTGCCGGTGCATGTGCCTGCTGTTTCTTGCACTTAGCGATTTGCCACCTAACGAATACTGTAGCAAAAATTCCCAACATTGCTAATTGCATGAGATGGTTGCCAGGTAATTGGCTAGCATTTTTATCAGTTTCAAAGAGAGTCCATATTCAGATGCAAACATAGAATCACTTATGCTAGCATTGCCAGCCTGTTTTCACACTGCTATGCCAGTGTGTTGCCGGGCTATAATTTTTGGTGCAGTTGCTAAGAGCTGTGCTGTATGGAATCTGAGGGTTTGTTTGTGGCATTTACAAGTAGTATTTAAAATTTATTACTTTGTATTATACATAGTCCTCTCTCTCTCTCTCTCTCTCTCTCTCGTCTCTCTCTCTCTCTCTCTCTCTCTCTCTCTCTCTCTCTCTCTCTCTCTCTCTCTCTCTCTCTCTCTCTCTCTTCTCTCTCTCTCTCTCTCTCTCTCTCTTCTCTCTCTCTCATCTCTCTCTCTCTCTCTCTCTCTCTCTCTCTCTCTCTCTCTCTCTCGATCTCTCTCTCGATCTCTCGATCTCGATCTCGATCTCGACAGTGGGCACCCTTGGGACCTGATAAACTTTGAATATACATACTGGCTGGCTCAGCACTACCGGTTTATCACATGCCAATAAATAACTTGCCTTGTACCATGTGTACTGTTTTGCCTATTCAGTTACAAATAAAGCAGAATAAAACAGAATTCAGTAAAAAGCAGAAAAATTGACCTTTTAAAACAGGAAATGCATGGCCCTAAACAAGTACCTATAATCGTGTGTGTGTGTGTGTGTGTGTGTGTGTGTGTGTGTGTGTATATATACATACATACATACATACATATACAGTAGTCCCTCTTTTGAGCGACCACCCGTAGCGCCGACAAAAAAAGCGGTCGTATAATGCAGGTAGTCGCTCATTGGAGGAATCGCATATGCACCACCACCTCAAATCCATGGTGGACTTGTCCAGGTACTTCAGTAGCGAGGTACGCAAATTCTCTGCCACCACCAGGTCATCATTATCAATTACATATGCTTTGAAAAGAAATTATCATTTATCAAATTTAACAATTACAACCTGTAAAATCTTTATTTCAATAAAGAACTCTTGTCTGGGTGCTGAAAGATGTGTTTCGCAACTTAAAAATATTGCCAGTCTTGAGCTTTGTCATTTTCCCATTAGGCTCAATGGGCCCGATACATTGCTGGGTATGGAGCCTTCGCTTGCAAAGTAACCGACTTAAACTGTCATAAAATTGTTTTGACGGCATTAGTCACTGTCTTAACTTTATTCTACGCATTCGGTGGAGCCTAACTCACCGTAATTCATAAGTTATGTATCAAAATAAGACTCTGCATTTTCCCATTGCCACCACGTGTGTTTTGGGTGCCATGTTGACCTCCTTCTTGACCGTGGAAATGGATCTGGCATGCATTTCATCAGTGTCGGTCGCACGTGCTCAAGCAGGCAAGCGCGTGTTTGATTGGGGTTCCAAGTGATTTTGATTTAGCGAAAGTTTTCATCGTTCATTTTATAAAATATAGTGTCATCAAACATGGTTCAATTGGAAATGAGAATACTAAAATAATAATATTTCTGGCTTTCCGCTTATTTGCCACAGTTAGGTTAGGTTTCGCATGCAAAAAAGTTATGACCATGTGGCTCTGGTAAACAACGAAGATTGTTCGGACGCTTCCGGCAACCTCCGTCGTGCATTCAGATTTCAAGCATTTCAAGATGGATGATGTGAACTAACAGGAGTTGAGTGGGAGCAATAAAGTCCCCCATCACAAGTAAATTTTCTGTGGATCATCATGAAGTTTAGCTCAGAAAACAACAATAATGTCCCAGCATACAGAGAAAGAAAAGATGTATGATGGTGGAAATCCTCTATTGAGTCAAATCCACTATGGAGCGGCCCGATACATGCGGAGTAAGCCACATTCACTGCCGTTGTAAAAATGTAAATAAGTGGGAGATCCTACACTTGTGATGAGGAATAGATAATGATTGATCAAATTAAAAAGTTGTTTA
>OZ026619.1:28289080-28339986 GCA_964020975.1 Hermodice carunculata
CCTTGAGCATTCAGGAAATTTTTAGAATGTGAGGTCCAAGTGCACTCTTATGTTTTGAATGCTATACAAGGGCCCTGTACTGAAAAATTTTGTTGATGCACCTGTAGTAACTTTCAAGGGCCTGACCTGTGACATACTCATGAGCAGACATACTGATGACCTGTGACAGTGTAAAATCCATGAAGGTGGGAACTTAAAAAATGTGTGTCTTGTCACACTCACTTATGTCATCCTTAATGTCCAAACTGTAACAAAGTAAAGATAATTTATTAGGGTCTTTATGTTACTCTTGGGGGCAGGGGGATTATGGTGCACAGGTTGAAAATTTAAAAATTAAATTAGCTTTCATTTGCAGAATTTTGAAAAGCATGGCCTCTCATTATCAAAAGACAAGACTTCATCTATAGAAGTGTAATTGTGTAGTTTGGATACGTATACTACTTTTATGAAATGTCAGACAAATTTGCCTGGCGGGGGGGGGGGGGAGAGAGAGAGAGAGAGAGAGAGAGAGAGAGAGAGAGAGAGAGAGGAGAGAGAGAGAGAGAGAGAGAGAGAGAGAGAGAGAGAGAGAGAGAGAGAGAGAGAGAGAGAGAGAGAGAGAGAGAGGAGAGAGAGAGAGAGAGAGAGAGAGAGAGAGAGAGAGAGAGAGAGAGAGAGAGAGAGAGAGAGAGAGAGGAGAGAGAGAGAGAGAGAGAGAGAGAGAGAGATTGTTTTTGTATTCCGCATTCAAAGAGTTCTGTATACATGTAATGTTTTATTTACTTGCTGGTGATCATAGTTTCGTTATTTTCTTTTATTAAGCCTCCAGAGAGGATGGTTGAAGTGTTATGTTTCATTGACACTCCAGAAATAATAGTTTCACTGTGGCTTTTTATTAACCATCTCGAGACAATAGTTTCAGTATAGTCTTTTATTAATCCAGGATATTTTTAGAGTGCAGTCTTTTATTACCCCATGGAGACGATCCATAGTTTCAGTCTAGTCTTCTATTTACCAGCTGGAGACAATAGTTTTCAGTGTAATCTTTTATTAACCATCTGAAGACAGTAGTTTCAATGTTATCTTTTATTATGCCCCCCCCCCTAACGGAGGAGGGGCATATAGAAATTGCTTTTTCCGTGCGTCCATGCATCCGTCTGTCCACATTTCATGCCTGGGCTGTAATTCACTTGTCTTTCCACTTAGATAAATTTACACTCAGGTGCATCTGGACATAAGGTGTGTCATGCACCAAAAGTATGTTACTAGGTCAAGTATCTGGGTCACAGTGACATTCTTGTAAAATCATGTCTGGGCTATTATTCCTTTACTATGTAATTTAGTTTAATGAAACTTTACATACAAATGCATCTATTCATAAGAGTATGCCATGTACCAAAAGTAGGTCACGAGGATAAGTATATGGGTCACAGTGACATATCCTTATAAAATCGTGTCCGGGCTATAATTCCTTTACACTTTAACTTAGTGTCATGAAACTACAGTAGGTCACTAGGTCAAGTATCTGTGTCACAGTGATACAATCATGCAAAAGTACATAACCTTTATGTCTGAGCTTTTATTCTGTTGTCCTTGAAGTTAGATTAATGAAACTTTACATACGTATGCATTTACACATAAGGGTGTGTCATGTACCAAAAGTAGGTCAACAGGTCAAGTATCGGGGTCACAGTGACATATCCATATAAAATTGTGTCCGGGCTATAATTATTTTACTGTTTAACTTAGTGTTATGAAATTTCACACACACATACCCATGCCCTAAAGGTATATCAAGAAACAAAAGTATGTCACTAGGTCAAGTATCTGGGTTGAGGTGATACAATCATGTAAAACTACATAGCACTTCATTTCCGGGCTGTAATTCTGTTGTCCTTCAAGTTAGATAAATAAAACTTTACACCCAGGTGCATCTGGACATAAGGGTGTGTCATGAACCAAAAGTAGGTTGCTAGGTCAAGTATCTGGGTCACAGTAACATATCCTTGTAAAATTTTGTCAGGGCTATAATTCCTTTACTATTTAACTTTGTTTCACAAATTTAAACTTCACACACACACATATATGTCTTGACCTAAAGGTGGTGTCTTGAAACCAAAGTAGGTCCCTAGTTAAGTAGCTGGTCCTCAGGTATTAGTGTTCCAGCTATGATTCTCTTGCCCTTCAACTTAGATTAATGAAACTTTATACAGAGGTGCATCTGGACACAGGGGTGTGTCATGTCCCAAAAGTAGGTTACCAGGTGAAATATCTGGGTCACACAGTGAAATATTCCTGAAAAATCATGTCTGGGCAAAAATTCCTTCAGTATTTAACTTAGATTAATAAAAGTTAACACACAGATGCATCTCCACATAAGAGTGTTCCATGTACCAAAAGTAGGTCACTAGGCCAAGTATCTGGGTCAGTGACAAATCCTTCTAAAATCGTGTCTGGGCTATTATTTCTTTACTGTTCAACTTAGTTTCATGAAACTTGACACACACATATGTCTTGATCTAAAGTTGTGTCATGAAAAAAAATAGGTCACTAAGGCAAGTATCTGGGTCTCCGCTATTCATGTCCAGACTGTAATTCACTTGTCCTTAAGCTTAGAATAATGAAACTTTACACAGAGGTGCATCTGGACATAAGGTATGTCATGTACCAAAAGTACGTCACTAGGTCAAGTATCTGGGTCACTGACATATTCTTGTAAAATAGTGTCAGAGCTCTAATTCCTTTACTGTTTAACTTAGTTTCATGAAACTTCACACACACACATATCTTGACCTAAAGGTGTCATGAAACAAAAGTAGGTCACCAAGTCAATTATTTTGGTCAGGGTGATACATTTATGTAAAACTACATTACACTTTATGTCTGGATTGTAATTCTGTTGTCCTTTGACTTTAAATCATAAAACTTTACACACCTGTATATGTGCGCACAAGAGTGTGTCATGCTTAAAAGTAGGTCATTAGGTCAAGTATCTGGGTCATGCCAATTTTTATTGACTACAGTCATTTCAAAGTAAGACCTGTGATTTGCAAGGTCATAAATGAGGGGAGGGGGCATGGGTCTAGCAATCTCTTATTGCCTTTTGATTAACCATCAGGCCACAGCATTTTCAGTGTGGTCATTCATTAACCATTTGGAGACAGTAGTTTCAATGTAGTTTCTTATTAACTATCCGAAGACAATAGTTTCAGTGTAGTCATTCATTAACTATTTGGAGACCATAATTTCAGTACAATCTTTTATAATTAACCATCTGGAGACAATAGTTTTTGTGTAATCATTTAGTTACTCTTTGTAGACAGTAGTGTCAATGTCATCTTTTATTTACCATGTGGAGACTACAGTTTCAGTGTGGTCTTTTATAAACCCCTTTCGGAGACCAGTTTCAGTGTTGTCTGTTTTTAACTCTCCAGAAACTGAGCAAGAGCCGCGGCTCCCGTTGTGTTCTGAATAATGCTGTACACTGAAGGCATATCATTCTCAGTGAAAATATGAAGCAGATGATATCCTCAGCGTCTGACACTGGTAATTTTTACTATGACAAAGCTGAATTCCAACCCATTGTCATCAGGCCCCTCAAGCTTTAGATAGTATTTGCAGGTACCAGTTTCCCAATGCCAGAAATTTGGTGTGGTCAGGAATACAGTGGTTAACTCTTTCAGTGCCAACTGTGACTGAAGTCAAACAACTTAAAGTGAAGTGGCCAGAGTTCTGATAAGGATGGTAGATTTATGTTTCTTTTAAAAAGACAGTTCATTCAAATAGCAGCATGCCTGTAGTTACATAGAATATTTCAGTGTGGGTCAACAACTTTCCTCAGCACACTTTGGGCACATTGCACCCAAAAGTGTGCCAAGGAAAGTTGTTGACTCAGTCCAAATCTAGCACGGAAGGAGTGAATTGGGATGTGGGGAACTGAGATGATTTTCGTGGTAAAAAAATATGCATGGTTTAGGTTTAAAACCAATCTTCATTCCCCAAGTAATCTGGAATAAATAGTGATATTGCTGCTGCTGCATGCTTATGACAGGCCATTAGAGTGTATTAGATGCTATAAGTGTGACTGCATGTGATATCGCAAATCCTTTCAAATTGATATTTGCACGGAACTTTTTCCAGGCTGTTCAGCAACAACTCTGTACGACTGTCATGGGGGATACATTAACCATTAATAGTTCCAAAATAGTGTGTGTGTGTGTGTGTGTGTGTGTGTGTGTGTGTGTGTGTGTGTGTGTATTTCTATCCGCTTGCTCTCTCCTATATGCCAGTAGTTATATATGATTTATTGTTTAACCCAAGGCTTATGATACATCTGTCAAGTCTGATGAAAAAACAGAGAGAAGACAAAAAAAAAAACACACACAGACACACACACACACACACACACACACACTTATTGCACTGTCTTCAAAAGCCCAAAACCACACTTGAGATCAGAGGAAAAGTTTGTTTTGTATGAATTGTAACCTTTGAAATACTGGACCTACGTGTTGAATGCTGAAAATCAAATGTGCAGTGAACAGTTTTAAAAATTCAATGTTGTGTGGGCTTTGCAGCTTTACCACCAGATGACGCCACCTGATAGCACTGTGCAAAGTCTTTGGTGTAAGATTGTATTTTAGGTGACTATGTTGTTGTGCACAGTTTAAAAACTCAAACTTTGAGAAAACAGAAACTCTGATGTTTGACATGGGAGCAATAGTTCTTATTTGTGACCTGTCTTAGCTCTATGACATACTTGTAGAATTTTCAAGACACCACCACTCGTGAACTCTCGCATCACTAGGTATTAGAAGCTGCCACACCTCCTGTAGGCCAGAAACAACACTACAGGTCCTGAGCACTGTTGTGTGAATCTTGCTAAAAAATGCAGAGTTTTGTCGGTGCAAAGCAATGCGTATGGACTGCCCTATAACCTTTCTTAAAGGAACCGTCGATGATTGTGTGCTGAGACAATAGGCTAACAGAGCACAGAAGCTCTCCCAGTATTAATGTTCTTCTTGGTTAAATTGATGCTGATTCAGCTGCATCAGTTTCATCAAATCTAAAACATAAGAAATGTAAGACAACATACAAGTTATAATAGATTCAACTAAATCTGACCTACACATGGCTTGTACAGTTCCATTAAATCCAGGTGAATCAGTCAGGTTTCATTCAAGGGTTGTTCATATGGTAGTCCTACAAAAGGGGGTTCCTTTGGTATTGTTTCCATGTCATTTATCCTTCATTGTAAAGCCACCTGCTTTAGGTGACCACTTTTGTACCTGTCCTGGGGGTGGTCTCTCAAACGAGGGTGTACTTTATTTGGATCGCATGTTTGTTGTAACACGACAATAGTAATATTGTGACCCACGGGTAGAAATTAACTGCAGTGCTCCATCTTTATAACACTGGCGTTGGGGTCCACATGGTATACCGTGTCATAGCAAAACCACATTATAACAGAGGGACTTTTAATATGGAAGTAATGGGAAAACTATTTCAGTGGGAGCCATGGTACCCACCGTGTTATATCAGAAACTGCCTTGTAATCAGGGGTGTTATAAAAAGGGAGCACTGTGTTTTAAAAAATTTTTACAAGTTGGCCAAGCCTCCATAAAGTTGCCATTTCCCACCACATGAGAATTGTATAGTTACTACCGTACTGGACGCCATGATAGTGTCACCCGCACAAAGGTCGCACCCCCAACTGTGGAGGGGGAATAATTAAGACACCTCAAGGTATGTGCGGCACAATAGTCGCACCCCAAAAAATTTTAAAAAATGGTCTCCCGGATATCACCACAAAGAAGTATATTTACTGTATAACCAGGCTGCTCATGACAAGGAATGAACAAAAATCTGTGATTTAAAGCTGGTGAATAAAGTTAAAATGAAAATAAATAAACTTAAAAACATTCACCTGTGTTGCCTTTTTATTTTGTCTCGGTATGTGCAAAGTGAACTGGAATCTCGCTCCTCACTTTCATGTTGAAACTGTCGTTTTGTGTCAGATTCTCGCTATCAGCGGGTAAATGCTATCATACGGCTACTTAAAAACATTATGAGTTATCAAACTGTGGTATTTGTTTTAAAATTTTGTCATTTAAATTTCTTAAATCTCGCTGCAAAAACACCGTGGATGATCCACATGCGTTTCCATAAGGGTGCCGCCATGACTAATCTCGTTTTCGAGACTCTCGCGAGATTGCATAAACAAGTTTCAGTGAATCATCACCACTGTGTCATGTGACTAACACATGGCAAACATGCATGCTTGTTTTATGAACACTGATCGAGTGTATTTCCCCAGTTTTTATATCTGCATATTAAACTATGAACAAGAATACACAGATTATAGTAAGGGTAAGCCTATAGTTATACATTTTATTGCACTATTGAGACTTTTTGACAACGATCACAACTTTTAATCAATCAATTTTCCATGTAAGTATACCGGCAACGTAAACAAACATGGCCGCCGGTCTTTTCCATCCTCAAGAAAGTTCCTCCCAGGCTAAGTACCCGGGAAATTTAGACTGTATTTGGCATAATAGTCGCGGGTATGGCTTTGAAAAAATTATTTTACCCCTCCAGCTGCGACGATTATGGCGTCCAGTACGGTAGTTAGCTTGTTAAAAGACATTTACACCTAAAATGTTGCAAGTATGAAAGAACAAGAGCAATATTTGTCAGCTCTATAAAAACGGCGTTTCCACATGTTCAAGGCAATTCTTGGCACTGTATTTAATGCTGCCACCATTGTTGGAAATGACATGTTCTGCTGAAGATAGAAAGTTGCCCCATGGGAAACCAGCTAAGGAAATAAAGTCGCCGAACACTAATGAATTTTGAACCCTGTTGTCTTTGTCAGGGGCCAAAACGGTAGCCGGACGACCTCACATTAAACCTGACACAGAGTGGCAATAGGCCTTGTTTTGGTGAAGAATCTTTTTGTTGCCTGTAAAGCTATTTTCTAGCTGCCCTTGCAGGTATAGCATAACAGGTCGCACACACTGTGGAAAAAAAAAATTAAAAAACAAACCATTAACTACATGCACTACAGGATGGTATGTCAACTGAATAGACAGGGAGATCTGTCCTTGTGAACATTAATGTGGAGTGACTGCCATGTAAAGAAAAATATTTGGTGTAATTCAAATTTTGAAATTTCTTGTCGGCCTTTTTTCGTGAGATGAGGGTTTTGTGAGAAAAGTTTTTGAAAAGTTATGAATGACTGTGAATTTGGAAGGGCTAATGTTAGGTGCTGATTGATTGTGAATTTAAGAGGCTAACTTGTAGGTGCTGAATTATTGACTTCAGGAGGCCAATGTTCAGATTCCAATTGATTATGGATGCAAGAGATCTAATGGGTACATACTGATAGATAGTGAATCCAGTGGGGCAATTGGGTAGGTAAAGATGGATTATAAATCAGATAGGCCTAATGATTCATTGTGAATTCACCAAGCCAACCTGCAGGCACTAAATGATAGTGAATTCAAGAGGCTGATGTTTTGGTACTGACTGATTGTACATTCAAGAGGGCTAATGTGCAGGTACCGACTGATTGGGAATTCAAGACTGCTGAAATCAACTCTTTTGGTGCCAACTGCAACTAAAGTCGAACTACTTAACACAAACTGCTCTGAATTATAAAAATGGTGCTAGATTCATGCTCCTTGTAAAAAGATCTTTCATTGAAGTACTGGCATGCCTGAACTTACATAGGCGATAATAGTCCAGGTCAACAGCTTTCCTCGGCACACTTATTTCATCCAAGTTGTGCAGAGGAAAGCTGTTGACTCAGTCCAAAATGTGGCACTGAAAGAGTTAAAGGACTGACAGATTGCCAGTGTAGTAGCTAGGGCTTATACCTAGGCATTAATTGACTGAATTCAATAGGGCTAATGTTTAACTAGATGCATAGTGTGTGCTTTGCCTTACAGTTTTGGAACAAAAACGCAAGATGTTGGAGAGAGTGGACTCTATTGACCAGGGCCTAGGAGGAAATCCCACATCACCGGCCTCTCCTACCTCAGAGATGTCTTCAGATGATGGCAGTGGGCTCACCAAACGCAGGAGGTAGATACACTACATGGGCTCTGTTAATAAAATCTGTTCACATTTATGTTCACAAATTGTTTGTGGAGGAATGCAATGTTTACCACAATTAGACTTGGAACATTGACTTTGAATTGTCACAAAATTATCAACTTCCAACCATTGTGAATGGATAGCATTTTTGATGATTATCAGTGAAACTGGTCTTTAACTCCCTCGTCTCCACATAAAAGAAAATCTCAGGCTTGTTTTCAAAATGATCAGGTGTTGAGAGATATATTTCGTCTATTGCAGTACCTCATGACAAAAGTACATCCAGATTCAATGTTTTAGTAAGAGCATTTTGAAATGATTGTTGCGGTTGTTTCTCTTAACTCTTTCAGTGCCAATCAGGTCTAAAGACAATCTTGTAAAGTGAAACTGGTCTGAATTATCATTGGGATCTCAGATTTGTATTCCTCGTAAAAATCTTTCATTGAAGTACCAGCATGCCTTTAGTCCCAGAGAAAGTATGCCAAGTCAACAGCTTTTCTCGGAGCAATGCGCGCTGAGAAAAGCTGTTTACTCAGTCCAAAATTTGGCACGTAAAGAGTTAATATATATATGATAATGTCATAATAATAATAATGATAGGCCTACCTGTGAAGGAACAAGTGCTAATTTTTGGCAAATGAAATACATTTTTGTCAAGCAAACCGGACTGAATATTGTTTTTTTTCATCATTTTCACTGGGCGCAGTAATATAGCACTTGGTATCTAAGTTGGGTCCAACTGTAGGGAGTTCTGCATGTTGGCCATACTGCCATCACCATAAGTGAACTACTGGGAGCAGAATGCTTTGTGCCACTACTATTTAGTTGATGCATGCGCATTGGACTGTGTGTATCCCATATTACAATTAAATTTCTCTGGAGGTCTGACTACCCAATGGGGGTCCCTCAGGCAAAGGTACCTGCTGAAGACCACTCGTGTGGGCCACCATGGGACCACTGGAAAAACAGGTGCAAGACTTTCCGGCAGCACTGTACTTGACAAGCTTTGGGCTCATTTATCTTGCAGACTGCTATTTTTGTCTGGCTGCATGTACATATAATCTGAAGTATTCAAGTTTATTTCCAAAACAAACTGTGTCTTTTCACAGAGATGAATTGTCAATCTCCAGCCTCAAATGTACATGTATACACAAGGTCAATAATCCATTCCTGGTTTGATCCAGCAGCTTTACTTGGCAGAAGCTAGAGTCATTGAACTCAAGGTGTGTGCCAAGAAAATTGTTTGATCTTGTAATATAATTCTGTAGAATGTTTCGGAAGAACATCATACCAAGTGTTGATACAACAAATCAAATTGAACTTTTTCAGTGCCACATTTTGGACTGAGTCAACAGCTTTCCTTGGTGCATTTTGGGTGCAATGTGCAATGCACCCAAAGCACACTGAGAAAAGCTGTTGACCTGGACATGTAATTACAGGCATGCTGACTGAAATGTCTTTTTACAAGGAAGGTGAATCTAGCAGTCTTATCATATTTCAGAACAGTTTGTTTCAAGTAGTTTGACTTTAGTCACAGTTGGCAGTGAAAGAATTTAGGCGCTTGACATTTGCAGATCCTGGTGCTTTGGAGTGTTTTTGACCAGCTAAGGGTTAATATCTAAGAATTTTATTATTTTCCTTTCATGTTACTGTAGGTCCTCATTGAAAAGAAGAAAGAGCTCTATGAAACCAGAGATGGTGAGAGCTATGTCGAAAGATATTGAGGAGAATGTAAAGGCCAAGAAAGAAGAAAAACTGATCCAGGAAGAGAAGCAGGAAGTGGGACAGGTCAGTGATTAAAGAACCAGAGAGTGGCAAGTTTTTGGAAAAATTCTACATGCGCCAGACAAAGACATTAGCCCTCACTTGTTAAAAAAGGCATATATTATGCAGGACAAAGAGTACATTTTCAGCAGCTTTTTGTGTGATAGCAGCTGCAAACATTGTTCAAAAAATGCACAAATCTTCATTTGGAAAAGATACAAGACTTAAGCAAAAAAGTCAGTTGAGTAATTTTCTAATGGGGTAACAGTTCATGGCTAAAAATGCTGGTAGAATTTTTTTGTCTGGAATTTGAGTGGATTGGGGTCAACATTATAACTTTTCATTATGTTTCTTGTCACTTCCCAAAAGAAATAGAGAGGTTACCATTGTAAATAGTGTGTGTGTGTATTATGTTGAATACACAATCCAAACAAAGAATTCTTATTTACTAGAGTTGTGTGTCCCCATTGGATTGTATGTCAAAGTAGCCATACATAAACAATTTACTTTTGAATATATGATTGAAATAAAGTTTCCAGAATCAATTTAGTTCTATAACAAAAGATTTAATATGAAAAAATTTGGTTTGTTTGGTTGTTTGTTTTTGTTTTTGTTTTTTTTTTTTGGGGGGGGGGTTAGTAAGTTGTAATCACAAAGGAAAGTACTGGGAATACACAACTCAAGCCCTCCTGACTGAAATACCCTCTACTGGAGCAATACATAAACCTTCTGCTGTTGCTCTTCCTTATTGTAAACAGAAGACAGTTTAAGTGGAAAAGTGAGATCTATGAGCTGGAGAGGTCATAATTTTTTTTTTTTTTAAATGTTTGTTGCGTATCTATCGCATTCCTTTTTAGCTGTCAACTTATTGTTCACTCTTCAGATCATCAGATAGCAGGTAAAAATCCTGAAAACCGAAACCATAGAAAAGGAAGGAAAGGAGTAAACAAGTCAAAGTTGATCAAATATCTTCTCAGCTCTTTGGCTACCAAGAATATAATGTCTGTTGTGTTATACTTCAGGTGAAGTGGTCTGTCTTCTTTGCTTACTGTGCGGCACTGGGTTTGTGGAATGCCTTCATGACTCTGGTTTTCTTCCTGCTGTTCCAAGCTGCATCTGTGGCGTCCAACGTTTGGCTTAGCCAATGGACTGATGACCGTCTGCTTAACCCCATCGGCAACGACACGGTGTACCCAACTAATAGCTCCAAGTATCTAGCACGCAGAGATCTGTACTTGGGGGTCTATGGAGGACTTGGTGGGGCACAGGGTATGGCAGTCGTAGAACATCTGCTTTGCTGTTTAGTCCTGCACTTAAAAAAAAAAAGGACTTAAGTTGCTTATCAGCTTTTCAGTTTGAAAACTTTTACCTGAATAGCTGGTTATCCCTTTTTTTGTGTATAGTATAGCTTGGTTTACACCAATTCAAACATGTATTTGTAGTCATTCAAAGTTGGAGAGTTTGGGAAAAATTCAGGCGGTCCCATCAAAGATCGGCCAAAAATCGTAGTGACACTTTCACTATGTTCTAAGTCAGTGTGCAAGTTTGAAAATACTTATATGAAGAGTACCACAGACAGACCTACTGTGCCCAAGAGGCTCCATGTAAAAATACACTTTCAATTGAAGGGGTGGGAGCAAGAATGTTCCAAGTGGCTTGGAAGGCTGAAGCTAGGAAGTTCTAATTTCTATACAATTTCATTTAGGTTTGGTACTTTGTACCACTGGGGTTCAAAGTTACTTAGTATGTTTTTGCTCCCACCCCTTCAATTATTTATACATTGATTGTGCTGATGTTACCCAATGGAGAGATTACTACGATTGATTGATTATGTTCATTCGTCTTGCAGCTTTGTTTGTGCTCTTCTATGCACTCATCACAGCTTACAGCATGGTCCGTGCTTCAAGAATTCTCCACGATAAAATGTTGTTCAACATCCTTCGCTCGCCCATGTCCTTCTTTGACACCACTCCGATTGGACGAATTCTCAACCGATGCTCAAGGGATATTGAGACCCTTGACAACATCCTGCCGCAGTTGATTCGAAGTTGGATGAACACGTTTTTCTCCGTGTTGAGTACCATTGTGGTGATCAGCTACAGTACGCCCATCTTTCTGGTGGTGGTCATTCCTCTGGCCCTTCTCTACTATTTCATACAGGTAAGGATGGTTGTTTTAGGTGGCCACAGCTAAGGGTAACTAGTGAAGGTTCAAATCCTCACAGTCCACGTCATGCTTATTTGCCAAAAATTTCATCGATAGTCCCCGTGTAAACTAAGTCCCGTCAGATATAGATATTGGTTCCTTTTGAGAGTGTATAATATATATTTGACAGTTACCCCCACCCACCGACCCACCCACATTTACAGAAAGATACTCATTATACAGTCCTAGTTTACGTTTTTTGGTGGGGTGAGGGTGGGGCTGGTTGAAGATGCATGTGCAAAAGCCCGAAAGCTGCTACATTTAATTTTGTTGAAAAACTACAAATAATGCATTATGACTGTATATTGCCCAATGTGTTTAGGGTATTTTCATGAAGTGAAACTGTAGGTCAGATCTGTGCTTTGAATATTATAACATTATTTTACATATTAATCAATGGTAAAAAATGTAGGATACTTACATTGTATTTGAATTTTTCTGAGCCAGAAAAGTGGGTGGGGCATTTAAGGGGGCATGGTCCCTAAAAAGGGATAATAAGGTAGTAGAGTGTTCTGCATTTTGCTTCTATCCTGTTCATCCTAAGTGTCTACCTTTGCAGCGTTTCTATATCCCAACCTCGAGGCAACTTAAGAGAATAGAGTCAACCACGAGATCGCCCATATATGTACACTTCAGTGAGACAATCACAGGGGCCAGTACCATTAGGGCATATGGATTTAACCAGAGGTTTATCGAACAGTCTGCGGATAAAGTGGATCACAATATGGTCTTCTACTTTGCCTCCATTGCCTCAAACAGGTACGTTCAGGACTTCAAGAACGTGAAAACTAATACTGAAACAAGACAGGTAATCAGAAATTTGCTGTGAAGAATTGGATTGGATTAGTTACTGGAACTTTCTGATGAACCTGGAAATTGTGGTGTAATGTGGAAACTTGAATTTCTTTGGATATTTTACCCCAACTGCAACAAAATATGGTCAGTTGCATAACTTGTGATCTTCCATATATTTCCATGTGCAGATTAAGGTTTTGATATGGGTATGGTAATGGAGTGTCACCTGGTGGACATTGATTAAACTGTATGGGATGGTGAGAAATTGATTAGCCAGTGATGGTATCCCTGGAAACATGTTTGTAGGCTGGTGTCATTGTACAAAGTGAATCTGTTTTCATTATGTCTGTGTGCCAACACAGACATATTGTTTTTCTAGGAATTCTTTCTTTTTTGTAGGCTGGTGTCATTGTACAAAGTGAATCTGTTTTCTTTATGTCTGTGTTGGCACACAGACATATTTTTTTCTAGGAATTCTTTCTTTCCTTCCTTCCTTCCTTCCTTCCTTCCTTCCTTCCTTCCTTCCTTCCTTCCTTCCTTCCTTCCTTCCTTCCTTCCTTCCTTCCTTCCTTCCTTCCTTCCTTCCTTCCTTCCTTCCTTCCTTCCTTCCTTCCTTCCTTCCTTCCTTCCTTCCTTCCTTCCTTCCTTCCTTCCTTCCTTCCTTCCTTCCTTCCTTCCTTCCTTCCTTCCTTCCTTCCTTCCTTCCTTCCTTCCTTCCTTCCTTCCTTCCTTCCTTCCTTCCTTCCTTCCTTCCTTCCTTCCTTCCTTCCTTCCTTCCTTCCTTCCTTCCTTCCTTCCTTCCTTCCTTCCTTCCTTCCTTCCTTCCTTCCTTCCTTCCTTCCTTCCTTCCTTCCTTCCTTCCTTCCTTCCTTCCTTCCTTCCTTCCTTCCTTCCTTCCTTCCTTCCTTCCAGGCAAATTTGTCCGACATTTTGTTTGGAAAACATTACACATAGAAACTCCAAACTTAGCACAATTATACTTCTATAGAGGAAGTCTCGCCTTTTTATAATGAGAGGTCATGCTTTTCAAAATTATGCAAATGAGGGCTAATTAAGTTTTAAATCTTCAATATCTTGTATACATGTACTGTAGTAGATGTTGTTCTGAGTGTAAAGCAGTTCGATAATAGCAAGGTAAAGGTCATCTCAAATGTCAAGGTCATGTCAAGGTCAAAGGTCAATTTTAGGCCAAAAATGTCATTTTTGAGGACAAGGTTCACTTCCGGTAGAGGTCATCTCAAGGTCAAAGGTCATTTCAAGGTCAAAGGCCACTTTCAATGGTGGCTTTCTTCTAGCCGTAACCCGGTCAATTTTTATCCAATTTTGATCATGTTGGGCTCAAACTGTAGCTTTGTAACACTGGACATTTTTGAAACTTACATGTGACCTCTAAAGGTTAAAGGTCAAGGTAATTTGTCCCTTTGAAAGTTTCATCTTGCCATAACATGGTCAATTTCATCCGATTTGGTTCATGTTGAGCTTAAATTGTTGGTATCGTAACACTGTGCAATTTACATGTGACCTTCAAAGGTCAAGGTCATTTGGACTTTGAAATTTTCATTCAGCCATAAGCTTAATGTAATGTGAAGTACCAAAGGATCAAAATTGTAGCATTTATTATTTACAACTTTTGAAGGCACACAGACAGATTTGCTTTGAAGCAAATCTTCTTTTCTAGTTTATGTTGGTTCTTTTAGCTGAGTAAGGTATCATTACAAATGGCTATCAAAGTTGATAACTTTCAAGCAGAAGACACCCACAAACCTGCCATTTCAAGGAAGAGTGACACATTTCCTTGAAAAATGTACTGGGTGATTGTGTTGGCCACAAATATTCTGTGGTTATATTTGCAGCAAAGGCTGTGTATTAATATTTAATAAAATACTCTACAACCACAGTGTTTTCAAAACAAGGAGAAGGTGGGAAGCACATTTGCATGTTTACAGAATAATCTGCACCTCATACTTTTGATAAAATACTGAAAAACTGTGTTGATAAATACTTGATTTCCACCTCTTAATTTTTCTTTTCGTCCTGATTTCTGAATTTAAAATGCACAACCAGCATCAATGTTTGCTACAAAGCCTCTAGGTAAATACTAGCTTCCTGAAACGTCTGTAGTAATATTTGCTGAAAATCTTCAATGTTCATATTTGTGTATTTGTGTATAATCCTATTTTGTAAAGGGCAAAATTTTTGTTTTTTTAAGTGAAAACAGAATTAGCAATCCTTCCTCCCCACGCCTTCCCCCCCCCCCCCTATTAAAAAAGAAAAGAAAAGAAAACAAGGACACATAAAGGCATTTGTGAGCTCTTTTGGCTTTTTGGAAAACACTACTGACAGTGTAAGGTGGCTTGACACTCATTATTCTGCATCTTTACATTTTTATGAGTGTCAAGGAAAATGCTAACGCTTCATACAATGAATCCTTCCTGCTTATTCTAACACTAAAACACTATAAAGTTAAATTTTTAAATTGTCTCTGTTGGTAGCCATGTACATACATGAACATGTGAGTTGCATAACTGCCTGGTAGTACAAAAAAAACAACATCAACCTTGCTCTTTCAAGCCTTTTTGTGAATCTGGTAGGCAAAATACACTGTACAATATAGAATGGCCCCTTTCAAGGCTTAACCGGCTTCCAAAAATTTAAGCAAATAGATCGCCAACACTGCTGTTGTTTGTTTGTAGATGTAAATGATTCAGTGGATCAGGTAGAGTACTCGTATGTACAAGAACATATCATGTTGCAGGTGGATAGGATTCCGTCTTGAGTTTATTGGAGGACTCATTGTGTTTGCGGCAGCCATGTTCGCAGTGGTTGGCAAAGGGACGGCACTTACTGGTGGTCTGGTTGGACTCTCCATTTCTTATGCCTTACAAGTAAGTCATGAACAGATTTCGTACTGCTCTTCCATCCCACCCTGTGATTTGCTGATAATGTCAATTTCTGCCATAAATCTGTCTGTTTCTGGTGTAATTTGGGGATGAAAGGGTTAATATCTTAGACAAAAATCACCATTTAAAGTGTGATTTATTCTTGCACTCCATACTAGTTGACACGTACTGTTAGTTAAATATAGGCTGTCAACTTCTTTTTAACAATTGTCAATCAGGTCAACTCATGGGAGGATCTACTTTTTAACAATTGTCAATCAGGTCAACTCTTGGGAGGGTCTACTTCTTTTTAACAATTGTCAATCAGGTCAACTCTTGGGAGGATCTACTTCTTTGTAACAATTGTCAATCAGGTCAACTCATGGGAGGATCTACTTTTTAACAATTGTCAATCAGGTCAACTCTTGGGAGGATCTACTTCTTTTTAACAATTGTCAATCAGGTCAACTCTTGGGAGGATCTACTTCTTTTTAACAATTGTCAATCAGGTCAACTCTTGGGAGGATCTACTTTCTCCTGCTGCTGTACACACAGCAACCTGTCGACAAATAACATCACACAGGTCAGGTGTGCAGTGTATTGCTGACTGCAACCATTTATCACATAATTATGCCTTACCATGGGACCCGTCTCCTTTATTGATATTTTTGTCATTATGTACCTGTACGGTACTGCTATACCCAAACCCACCTGGAAAAGGCCAGGTCAGGTTGGGACCATGATCTGTAGTATAAGCATTTGTATTTGTCATGGTGCAATTGCTCATGGCTTTCCATCCAGGTGTCCCGGGACATTTGTTTCAAATGAGGCAGCACCTATGATTTTGAGGGCAGTCCATATGATCTGTGTTGTAAGAAAGGATTGCACCTATTCCACAAAGCAAAACCCAAAACATGTTGAAATGTACATGTTTTAGTGTCTTAATAAAGGATTTAGCTATGGTGAAGATATATACATGTGTATATAGGAATTGTGAATCAAGCACAGAGGTTTAGAATGTTCATGTAATAGATCCCCTTGGTCTACTACTTTTTTTAATGTCAATGAGGCCACTAAGTTGGGGAAGTGCAATTTTTATTCTCCTTAAGGTCCTTGCAATATTGAATTGAGGACATACATGTGTAGAACATAATTATGGGCACCTTACACATTCAAAATACTTTGGTGTGTAGATAACTGGTAGAGCCACCTATCTCATTTTACAGAACTAGCATCATGGAAATGAATAGTACATATATGATCATTATATTGAGCACAGAGTAAATTAGCATTGGCAAATTTATACTAAATGTGTTGGGTAATGGGTCAAATCTGGTTGAAATAGAGATGACCTTGACCTATTTTCTAAGGGTTCGCCCCATGGCGGGGACCCTTTCTGTTTTTGGGTTGGGCATCCATCCATCCGGATGTGCACATTCTCGTTACTGTGATATCTACGGAATGCCTCCACCGTACTTTGCTCAAATTTCGCAACATGCTTGCCTTACCTGGCAAAATGAACTGATTAGATTTTTGTGTCACACAAACATGCATTCCATACATAATGAACCTATCTACTCAATTGACAGCAAGTTTTTGCAAAATTCATATGTACTAAAGATGGAACTCAAAATTTAAAGTTGTTGTATTAACACAAGCATTTCGGGTAAAAGTTCTTGTTTATAATATTTTGGCTATTTTGTGAAACATGTTCAAGATAGAATGGGCATATTTGTGCTGTTATAATCTCAACACATGTATCTGCAAAAAAGTATCAAGGATTTTTTATAACTCATGTAACTGTATCTGTTTGTTTACAGTGGTTATATGTTTTATGTGTTAGAGCAAATGCCTATTGTCAGTAATTAAGATCCAAAGGTTAACATGGTCCATTGACTGCCATGTTAACTTTGAAAGTATTTTCTTAATTTCTTCAGATTGCACTGGGGATAGAACTACTAAAGTTTGGCATATGATAGGCAATATATGTGTTTACCAAAGCGTCCCCAAATCTCAAAGTGAACAAATTATCCAAAATGGGTTGGGCATAACCTTAAATTGACCCTACATTTGCTTTTCAGATGCCTGCAGACATGGATGCAAATATAACTATGCCAATAAGTATTGTGTTCCAGATCTGATTGAATTCATTTGTAAACCAATCTTCTTCCATTCTCTGTAATGATAAAATCAAACCTATTATCCAGCTGACGTCCGCCAAGACAATTGCATGGGTATGCTCCAAATAACCCCAAAATAGGAGCACAACAGCCTTTAATGACTCCATTTATAAGTGACTCTACACAAAATAACACTATATGAAAAACAACTTAGGAGCTCTATCAAAAGCAACATATTGATCCAAAGGTAGAAAAAGTATATATTGTGAATTCATTAAGTTTCTCAATGTTCTTATTTTTACTCATGATTATTTTGATAATACATGTACTTCAAAACTGTCAAATTAAGAATACAATGAAAAAGTACATGGCATTGATAAGATAATTAATTTGAAGTCTCAGTGAAAGGTGCAAAATGCAAAAACCATGAAAATTGATACCCTTGAAAAATAAGCATATTCACTGTAGTTTTGGGTCGGTGAAGTCATGTAATACGTGCACTGATTTATGCAAAAGTCAAAATTTGGCCTGCATTGACTGTTGAATAAACACCGTGGTAAAAAAGTTGGTTTTCATGCTTTGTAGCTCTGCTGACCATAGGTCACTGAGCTTATGTGATCTCATAACTGTCTGTCTGTCTGTCTGTCTGTCTGTCTGTCTGTCTGTCTGTCTGTCTGTCTGTCTGTCTGTCTGTATTCCTCTGGATTTTCAGGATAATTATTCCCATGTAACTTTCAGGACTTAACCAGTTGTGAAAATCTAGGTTGAATTTGTTGTTAGTATGAGGTTTCACTGTATAACTAGGTCATAAAAAGGAAACAGTGTGAATTTATTGGCCTTGTTTTAGGTGACACAATCCTTGAACTGGATGGTTAGAATGACCAGTGACCTGGAGACCAACATCGTGTCCGTTGAAAGAGTCAAAGAATATTCAGAAACACCAACGGAAGTAAGTAGAATATCACACAGATATGAATAATTTAATCGTGCTTATATTCAGCCAAAGGACCACCACAGAAGAACATGCTAGAAGAGTATGATTGACATTCATTTGTCCAAAAAACATTTTTACTTGGTATCTTGACAACAACAAATCAGCCCTATCAGTTACACTGTAAATCCCACTTGTCACAGACCTTAGAGAGAGGCTTGGGTATGAGAAGCTTTTAAACCCATGCCCCCTTGAATTGAGAATCTTTCAACAGCTTCCTTTTGGGTGCAAAGGCAGCCCCAATCTGTCCAAAGGAAAGCTGTTCAACTGGAGCATGCTATTTGATCAGCTTGTCTAGAATCGTCTCTTTTTTTTTTTGAAAAAAAATTATCACTAAAACTGGAAAAAAAAAAGAAACATTCAAGCAGGTGACATTTTAAGTCAGAGCAGTTTTTGGCCAGTGTACCAGGAAAGAGTTCAACAAATAATTATTCATAACTTTATGGAATACATGTGAATCCCAAGTTAAGGCATGACAGACACGGACCTGAATATATGTGATTTTTATGCTATGAATTAAAATGGTGTCGTGACAGCCTTTTGATGTCCCAGATCATGCCTCCAAAGCAGATCAAACTCAGCATTATCTGGACTACACTTGTGGAGTGGAGATAATGTTGTGGTTGGGCTGTTCAGCAGGCAAAAATCATATGAAGTCTTCATTAAGGGTATATATCAGGTTATGCATGAGTCTTACAAATGACTTAATAAAAGTCTGCAAATATGCTAAAAGTACCATAAACTATATATTTCCTGAAAGCTAACAAATCTGGGAATAAGTTGATAGCATTTTCATTTGTACCAGTTCTGTGTTGACACAACAATCAGGTAAAGTCATCATAAAAAAATCACACAATTGTTAAATCTACTTTTTTATTTTGAGCTTGAGCATGTGCATTTCTATTGTAAAAGCTAGCAGACATGATTTTCTACACAGACATGTCTCACTTTTTTCATTTTTGCGCTGTTGTGGAGATACTAACGTTTAAAGTTGAAAAGATGACATTCCATTCTTACATGAAAGGTTTTGACTTTTGGTTCGCTGTAGAGAGAAAACAACTCAATATAGAAAAAATCTGAGACATGTTTTTAAAGATTATATTCTTGTGAACAGTTTGCCACAAACCCCAGGTCTTTATGAGCAAAACTGACGAAGTTGATTTCACAAGAAGTTGAGAAACAAAGGCCAGGAATGATGCCGAGAAAAACGCTTTCAAAGCGAATGCCGACTAAAATAGGACTTACGCTATTCTTTGGGCCTTTGATCGCAATGACACCTTGGTATTCCGTTACGCACTCCTACCTGTTGAGAAAATGGACAAGTTTGGAGCATCAAACTTCAAAGGATGCTTTATTTTAGAGGTTTTACATCCAAAAATGTTATAATCGTGCTCATCTGTCACTTTGGATTCCATGTTGGGGTTTCTCAAGTTTGCCCTGATTGGCTGACAAATGACTGACAGGTGGTTATGGGGCAACCTGGTTCTATGATGTTTGCCGTCTTGCGTGGGGCCCAATATAGGTGTCAGTAAATCGGAACTTCAGTCTCGGTTCAGAAAGTTTCTATCAAGTTCAGAAGATCGTTGCTTACATTTGTGTGATTAGAAATTGCTATTGCAAAGATGCCGAGAAAGAAAAAACCTAGGGGCAGACCGATGCCCGTGTCAGTTGCAAGTGAACTCAAAGCATCTGATCTAGGATCATACTACAATCAGTTCCCTCCAGTGGAGACGACCCTGCAACCCGACGTGAGCCTCACGGAGACCCCGAGCGAGTCTGGCATTGCTGGGTCAGGGTCGAACGAAGTCGAGGCCAAGGTCACTGATACTGATTCGGTGAACACCATAACATCCACAAGCCAACCTGGTCTGGACAAACGATTTTAAAGTGCTAGTGCCCAGAAATTCGGAGACTTTGTGGTCCACGAGGCTAGATCTACAGATTGTTGTGAACAAGGAGATGTGAATGAACAGCCAGAGGGATACCGATTATGGGACTGTTCTCAGTTGCAGGCTTGTGTTGATGCCGTTGCTGTGTGTGCAACTTGTCAAGTTGGAACTCTGAAACTGAGCGAAAGAACAAGTATTGGCGCAACAAGAGGAAGGAAGTCTGACTTTTTTTTGTTTTTCACCTTCGGCATGTTTCAACTTTCACACTGCTAGTATACCCCAAAATTTACTGATCTTCACCGACTCACTGGCACTGCGATAATGGGGTTTGCCTGCCCAGCTGATCGTAGTCTGCTTGTGCGGAGCGTGCGCAGAAGTGCTCACACCTGCTGTATGTAAATAAGGCTCCTCTTGGATTCCTGCAGGGTGGAGCTTAAAAGCTTAGCTAGTCCCCAGCCGAAGCCACACCAACCAGTGAGAACCAGGCCCAATACTTTTGCCAAAATTCACAATTTTCCTTTACACAACCTGAAATTTGATTCCGGCATACAAAACTTAAAGGAAAAGTGCATAACATGTGTGAAAATAGCAAAAATGATGGTTTAAATCATTGTAACCTGATATATATCCTTAACTCATTCCATACTATGGTCACAGGCCTTGGTCAGTGATTCTGGCACTGCCTGGCCAGTCATGCCCTTGCGGCAGCTGCAGCATGACTTACCAGGTAGTGCCAGAACCACTGACTTAAGACGATAGGCATATTGGTACTTGAACAAAAGCTCTTTTCATGAAGAATTTAAATATGCAATTGTTGTCTTAAATCTTGGTAAATATACGTAAATATTAGGGACTGGTATGGAATGAGTTAAAGATACAAAAAAACAGCACGGGTGGGAGTTGTTTGTGCCAGCTTCAGTTAATTGGTAAGGAAACAATTTTGTAGCATCAACAAGAGACAGAGATTACTCCCATGGAGACAGTAATTAAGAAGGCAATACAATTTCAGTTACTATGATATTATATTTTGCTAATTGCAGCTCAGGTTATCCCAATAATTGACAAAGGTGCCTGTTAGGTATGCATCCCCCGCCCCACCTCCTGCTGAAATTCTGCCTAATGTGCATCATGTGTAACATGCATGCAAGAGTCATTTTAACCACAGCTGCCTTGTAAGTCCTCTGAGCTTAAAGGAATAGCGTTTTAACTATTTCAGTGCCACATTTTGGACCGAGTCAACAGCTTTCTGCGGTGCCCTTTGGGTGCAGTGCACCCTAAGTGCTCTAAAGAAAGCTGTTCACCTGAACTGTTATCTTTTATGCCCCTACAGGTATCCTGGTACTTAAATTAAATGTTTCTTTGACAAGGAACTTGGATGAGATATTGATATACTGTCTGAGTAAATTGTCAGCAGTTTTCAGGTTTTGCAGTTTGTGAACTTTCCAAGATGTGTTTGACATTTGTCAAAGTGCTGGTTTACTTGGTAAATGTATGTGTCAGTGGTATTGAAAACAAAGTGTGTTTTTAATTTCAGAGAGAAATCAGTTGAAGAAATTTAGAGGGACTTAAGTCTTTCAGTGCCACATTTTGGATTGAGTTAACAGCTTTCCTTGGCACACTTTGGGCACAATGTGCAATGCACCCAAAGTACACCAAGAAAAGCTGTTGACCTGGACTATTATACTTTATGTTACTGTAGGCATACTGCTACTTGAGGGAAAGGTCTTTTTACAAAGAAAATGAATCTAGCACCCTTATTATAATTCAGAGCGGTTCATTTTCAGTAGTTTGACTTCAGTCACAGTTGGCACTGAATGAGTTAATGTGAAATAAAAATTGTGTACAAACTGGGCACAAAGTATGCATAAAAAACTCCCCAACAAAGCTCATGTTCAGTTGTCTTTGAGTTATTGTTGGTTAATCTTGATTGTCTTAATTAACCGCTTTGTAATTTTTACACACTTCTTAACATTGATTTCTCGTAAACTTTGATTCAACTCCTCCAGTTTTGGATTTTCCGGACCTCATATATGCAGTATGGCTAATTGTCTGCTTTGAGTCTCTCTGAGTATCTGCTAATACAGTGGCAGCAGCTCAATTCCCCAACTCTGATAGAATTGATTCAGCACTTAATTAAGGATGAGCGTCTGGTTCAGTGCTATTTTGAGGATGCTTGTAAAGATTCTATCACAAAACAATCAATATGCGTAATATTTAAAACTGCCACAAACAAAACATTTTTGGAAAGCTAACAAACTAACTACTGATTCATTTCTGTCGCTGTCCTGTGTGTTTTTGGTGTCTTATGTTGATTCAGCAATTGTACCAAATGCGGTCCGCTTTTCAAAGAACCTTGAGGAAACTTGGATTCAACTTTTTTGTTTTCTGATGTAAAGACATTAAATTTGTGGCAAACTGTTTGTAACAATGTAAACTGAAAGAGCGTGTCCCCGCTTAAATGGATGGGGCATTTATAAGTTGAACATTTTAATTTCAGGATGAATGGTACAATGACGACACTCGCCCGCCTCGTAGCTGGCCCGACGAGGGTAAGGTAGCATTCGAGACTTACTCAACACGCTACAGGGAGGGACTGGATCTTGTCCTGCGAGGCATCACCATGAGCGTCAATGGAGGAGAAAAGGTAGGACAATTTTAATTATGGTAGTATGCTTTATGAGTGCCTGTACACTCTCCAGTGCCCCCTCCACTTTGGGAGCTCATAGATAAACTATATGTCGTGCTTGTTTTATAAAGTTAGACCTTTCCATATACATTGTGTGTGGATATGGAGTTGTGGCCAAAAAGTCTTAATAATCGGTTAACAATTGATGATTTCAATTTCTTGAATGTCATAAGCATTTTGGTGCTGGTTCATATAAGTATGGCACATTTGGGCCTTCAATTTAAGACCGCTGCTTTAAGAGACCACCTGCTTGTGCAACCATTTTTCTTTGAAGACTGAAGGCTCAACTCTTTGTTATGTAAGGGGACATATTACGTATATACTGGAGGGGACACAGAATTTCTGTACCCAATGATGGTTTGGGGTGGGGGCATGAAATAAAAAGGCTCAGAATGCATCAAGGGCCATCATTTAACAATGGAAAATAAAATATTTTCAAGGGAAATCCTGATACACCATTTAACCAAAGTATAAGTTTCAGCCTGGCAAGCTGTCAAATCTAAAAAAAAAATGCTCTACTATCTTCCCCTGGCACCTAACATAAATTTAAGCCTCCGCCCCCTAAAAAAGTTCAAGACAGAAGCAACATCTATCCTTGGCATAGATTTGATGCTAGGCCAAGCACCCAGACTGGGACAGGGAAAACCTTGGTGAGTGTTCACCTGGGACATGCTATCTTGATAGGTCTCATTGGCTCATTCAAAGTGTTTTTCATTGCCATTGAAATTAATTCAAAGCAGATTTGTATTTGACAAGCTGTTTGTTTCCGGCCATTTCATCATAAAGGGGGGAAGTGGTTGAAAATATGTATATAGATATACAAAACTATATATATTTATAATAACCAGATAAACATTTTTGAATTAAGGAATATGGGTAATGATACAGATTAACACAGGCCAGGTTCTAAATGAAGTGAGACAACATGTGTGATGAGCGCTGTACCTGATATATTACATCTGTATTATGTTCTGTATGTGCATGTATCTCAGAATCGACCAGGTATATATTGGTTGATTAGTTCATATAAAGGGAGCTTCATCTGTTTTCCACTTATTAATTAACCTTAAAGTGCTAATCACTCCTATAATTGTTTTCTCATTACTGTTAAACATATAATGGTTAAAAGATTCAAGTTTCTCATGAAGATACCTTTCATTCAAATATCAGCAAGCCTATAGTCTAAAGCAAAAAGTAGTTTTAGTCAACAGCTTTCCTCAGGACACTTTGCTTGCAATGTGCATTTGCACACAAAGTGTCCTAAGGAAAGCTGTTGACTCAGTCTTAAATCAGCACACTAAGGGTTAAGTTGCATCAGTATGTAAGTCTATTTGCGATAAGCTGGCCAGGAGATTGAATGTGATGTGCACACAGAAATACACCGAGGTCAGATAGGTTACATTTGTGACTGAGAGGGATCGTGACTGCTAAATGTAAAGTCATCGCGGAGGACATGTAGTCCTGTCATGAAGCTGGAAAGGAGATTATTAGAATTTGATCTACTCAGCTCTATTCACCTCACAATACACGTAATAGTTGTTTGTCATATTTGCATGACTTACTGTCCTGAAAGATGTTGGTGATGTGCCAGTTTCTCTGTTGGTATAATTTTTGGATAACTGAGCCACAGAGTGGAAAGTCCTTTCATGTAAAACGTGTCAAAAAACTGCATGCAGGGCCTCTTTGGAATTACATTAAATCAACCACCAAATTGATAATTTGTGCTTGGACATACATGTATTCTTTCCTCAGTTTTACCATCCTTTTTACATGAAAACAAGACAATTTTGGATGTCAAATAGTACCTTTTTTTTCCATTTTAAGGAGGTTTGACTCATGATTACCTTGTCTAGAATATTACTTCAAAATGAAACAAACATGTTACGTAAATAAGCTTTATTATACATAAACTGAATAACCTTCAGTGTCGTACAGCATGGAATAACATATAAATTACAATATAACAGTGAAAGAAAGAACAAAAAAAGCTATCTCAACAGAGTGGACTATTGTAGCATTACAAAAAAAAATATATTATGTCCACTGTATTTACATCATACCATTTATAAAGTACAAGATCATTAACACCTAGCAGCCACCGGGGCACCAATAGTCCTGCATATTGGGTGTATCTGATATGTGTGAATGATCTCGGGAACAATGGTTTGATCACTTCAGTGACACACAGAAATTACAATATACCCTAATTGAGGATTTTCATGGGGATTTATTTCCAAGTAACACCCCTATTCCTGGATTTAACGGACTGTGACCAAGCTCCAAATTGATCCGCAAAATTTGGGACGATCAGGCGTACATATTGTGTATATGAGTGCGGGGGCTGGGCCCTCTCCCTACCAACCAACAATAGAGGACAACATATTAATTGCTGCCAATTGCAAACTCTAGGACCCTGTCACTAGGCAACAGTGACAGTCGACCACCATGACGTGTGTTGTGGTGGAAATTAAACCACTTGAGGGAGGGTGATAAACTTTATGGGAACAAAGAATAGTAATTCTAAACCTATGACAACTCCATCAACTCATTGTCTGCACCAGTCATGACTGGCTCTTGAAACAAAAAATTATGTCTCCCGGTGGAAGCCGGGGGACATATTGGTTTAGTGCCCGTTTCTTCCGCTTCTTCTTCCTCTTCTTCTTGTTGTTGTTGTTCAGGTTCTTCAACACTTGGTTTCCGTGCGATAAGTCTTGAAGGACTTGACAAAATTTGATGAAACTTGGTAGGATTATGTATCTAGGCAAGACCTAGGTTGGGATTGTATTTGGGTGACCTTGACCTAATTTTCAAGGTCACAGGGTCACTTATGTGAAATTGGTTTCCGTTCGATAAGTCATGAATAACTTGATGGAATTTGATGAAACTTGGTAGGATTATGTATTTAGGCAAGACCTAGGTTGGGATTGTATTTGGATGACCTTGAGCGAATTCTCAAGGTCACAGGGTCACTTATGTGAAATTGGTTTCCGTGCGATAAGTCATGAAAAACATGATGGAATTTGATGAAACTTGGTAGGATTATGTATCTAGGCAAGACCTAGGTTGGGATTGTATTTGGATGACCTTGACGTAATTCTCAAGGTCACAGGGTCACTTATGTGAAATTGGTTTCCGTTCGATAAGTCATGAAGAACGTGATGGAATTTGATGAAACTTGGTAGGATTATGTATCTTGGCAAGACCTAGGTTTGGATTGTATTTGGATGACCTTGAGCAAATTCTCAAGGTCACAGGGTCACTTATGTGAAATTGGTTTCCGTTCAATAAGTCATGAAGAACTTGATGGAATTTGATGAAACTTGGTAGGATTATGTAATTAGGCAAGACCTACGTTTTGATTGTATTTGGATGACCTTGACGTAATTTTCAAGGTCACAGGGTCACTTATGTGAAATTGGTTTCCGTGCAATAAGTCATGAAGAACTTGATGGAATTTTATGAAACTTGGTAGGATTATGTAATTAGGCAAGACCTAGGTAGGGATTGTATTTGGATGACCTTGAGCGAATTCTCAAGGTCACAGGGTCACTGTTGTGAAATTGGTTTCCGTTCGATGAATCATGAAGAACTTGATGGAATTTGATGAAACTTGGTAGGATTATGTATCTAGACAAGACCTACGTTGGGATTGTATTTGGATGACCTTGACTTAATTTTCAAGGTCACAAGGTGACATGTGAGATTGGTTTCCGTGCGATAAGTCATGAAGAACTTGATGGAATTTGATGAAACTTGGTAGGCTTATGTATCTAGGAAAGACCTAGGTTGGGATTGTATTTGGATGACCTTGACTTAATTTTCAAGGTCACAGGGTCACTTTTGCGAAATTGGTTTCCGTTCGATAAATCATGAAGAACAGGATGGAATTTGATGAAACTTGGTAGGATTATGTATCAAGGTAAGACCCAGCTTGGGATTGTATTTTGACCTAATTCTCAAGGTCACAGGGTCATTTATGTGAAATTGGTTTCTCTGCAATAAGTCTTTAAGAACTTGATGAAAATTGCTAGAGTAATGTATCTAGGTGAGAGCTAAAATAGCATTGTAATTTTCAAGCAAACTTGGTCATTTGTAATTTGTTATCACCTGTAGCTTATTCAGAGACGCAAGTGTTCCACCGGGAGACATTTGATTTTGTGTTGGAAAATCAGTCTGTTCTAGTTTTATCCAAGTTGCCAGTTTGGCAAGAGCAGCATGTTTTTCCATGTTTGATGCTGGGCTTTGCTGTTAGTGTGGGTTCTGCCTTGTTTGATGATGGGGACTGAAGCAGTGCTGCAGCTAATGTCCCATATAGAAACTGGTAATTCATTGATTTTCAGACAATAAACCAGTTGCTTTATGAAAATATATGTGTTTGACCACAACCTCTGTCTGCACCAGTGAAGTAACTTTTTCACAAAGCTTCCAAGATTTTATGGTGATAGGAAGTGTCTCCATGATTTGTCACAGTTTGCACAACTTCTGGGTCAGACTCTCTCTTTTTTTTTTTTTTTCAATTTGAATACTAGGCAATGGCCAGGACGGCGAGTGTGCCTGTCTGTGCCACTGATGCCTGTCAAACAGTGAATTGTTTGGCTTTTCATAGTCTGACCGGTTTCGTTCTAACTGAACTCTTCAGAGACTAAACCAAAGAATGCTGCATTTGATTAGACCTTGATTTATATAAACCCACGTAACTTTACGTCACAACAGGAGTTTAACGTAACAACCATAGTTTTTTACGTTAGGATGGCCAACTGTCAAACTGGTCAGTTGGACTGGACCGGCCCACGTGTTTTGGCGTGCACGTGACTGTGTTTACTAACATTCCGTCGTCACGGAGACGTCACGCCTCCGGAAAGTTCCTAGGTGTAGGATTAGTACATCAAGGGAGAATGTGTCTAAAAATAAACACGGAGTTGGAATGTTGGAGTCAAGGTAATCTAGTAATGTGTAAGGTGCATAATTATTTATGTTCCCTTATTGTGGACATGTCTTGCCACAGAAAAAATCAGCAATTTCTCTGGGACAGAAACTTATTCTGTTCTGTAGAAGCGAATCACACACAATGTCTATGGGAAATAGGCGCAGGAACTGTGAATTTTAGTATAATACAAGGCAAAGGTGCCTATTTTCCCATGACATTCAGGCCGAAAGGTTCCATTGTGCACAATTGGTGGATCCAATGATGTTCTTTTTCCAGTCGAAAAATTTCTGTTTTTTTCAACCGTGGTGGAGTACACATATGATGCAGGATTTGGACTTTTAACTTATGTCCGTTGTGATCCTGTTGGGCAAAATGTCTGCCCAATGGTTGGTTGACGTCTCCCTTGTGGATATAGTAGAAGTGCTCCCTAAGCCTATCCCAGAGCGGGCGATAAGTCTGGCCCACATATTGTTTGTGATAATGTTCACATGTTAGAAGATAGACTAGGTTGTTGTGTCTGCACGTACCTCCTTGGGGTGTGGTATAAGTACGACCATTCTGTGTGCTAACTACTATTATACCACTTGTGTCTATCCTTTCGCAGTATCTGCAGTCGCTAGAGTCGCACAGATTTAGTTCTACTCTGCCTGATACTGAGGGATTAAGTTGTGTTTTGGGATATTTCGTTCTTGATTGAACTAAAATATCCTTGAGATTGTCTGCTCTCCTATAGCCTATTACCACCTTTTTATTTGCTAGTATAGGTGAAAACTTGGACGCCTGGATGGTGCCCCAGTTTTGAGTGATGAGTTTCCTAAGTGGAGGTAAAGCTGGATTGTACCTCGTGATAAGGAAAAGTTTGTCATCATCTCTGTCCCTCTGAGGTGGATCAGACCTTTGCTTTAATAATGAAGCTCTGTCTATGTTTCTAACCTTATTTAGGGCTTCCTCTAAAATGTTAGCTGGATAGTCCCTTAGGTTATAGTAACTCACGATCCGTTCCGCATTTTCTTCGAAGTCAGCTGGCTGGGTGCATATTCTTTTCACCCTTAAGAGTTGGCTAAAAGGGCAATGGGTCTCTTTACCTGAGGTTGAAACTGCTTCTTGATTCATGCCTGTACTGACAGCTTTGATAGAAAGGGCAATGCAGCTGTACAACTCTTGATGTGGTTTAATGCTTTGACCAAATTTTATCTAAGCTAGTTCATCAATTGCCATATATTTTATGAAGGTACAGTAACTCCAACTGATGTATACCTGATAAATCAAATGTTTCATTCATGTTTGGATGATCAAAAACATAAAGCCCTCTATATACAGCGTCCATTAGGAGGGAGTGATGGGGGGGGGGGGGGGAGGTTGTTGTTGACTAATTAACAAGACTAGTATAATATAGGGGAGGGTATTGCAATTTCACGTCTGGTTATGGTAGAGGGGTCACAAAATGTACATACTTTTATCCACATATCACCCCTCTTCCACCCACCCATACCCACATGAATAATGATCTCATCTCAGCTTAGCATGTAGCTGATCAAAGGGTGGTGTTGAGTAACTGGAGTTACCATCCATCATGTGGTACGACCAGTGCTCATTTCCTATTGGTTTTTTTTTTTTTTTTTTTTTGAAGTACCAATAGTGTATTTGTACATCGTTGCTGCACACACTTAAGTCCCAAGCACAATCAGGAGAGACAATGGACCGTTTGTGTAAGGTGACTGAGAGACGATGGACCATTTGTGTAAGGTGACTGCATGTGTTATGTATATTATGCTCAGTTGCCAGTGGAGTTGGCACATGTACGAAAGGCTTTCTAACAAAGGGGCAAACTTAAAGATACTGACAATGTTCCATCAAGTTTGTCACAATGTGTTTGATTCTGTTAAAAGGACTTTGATTGCATCTTTCAGGTTGGCATAGTTGGACGGACTGGTGCAGGCAAATCGTCATTGACACTGGCGCTGTTCCGCATCGTAGAGGCTGCAGGAGGTTCCATCATCATCGATGGCATTCATGTGGCCAACCTTGGACTACACCAGCTGAGATCCAAGCTGACTATTCTTCCTCAGGTATTTTAGCATTTAATCACACAAATCAACTGGATGTGTGTAGCTGTTTTTATATAATTTGAGCCGTTGTCAAGTGGCATCAATGTAGGTGATGCCGTTATGCATTGTTGTATCGTATTTTTTAAGCCAACAAGGTGGATAGGGCCTACATGTACATCTCTCTCTGTCTGTTTTTCTGTATGTATGTATGTATATAGGTACATATATGTATACATATATACAATGTGTATATATATGTATATATATGTATATATATATATATATATATATATATATATATATATATATATATATATATATATATATATATATATATATATATACATATAAGTCAAAGGGTACTCATATTATCTGTGCTTTTTTTATGTTGTTGCTGTGTATCTGCTGATAAGCTTGTAAAAGATATTCTATAAACATTTGTCCATCATTATTTTGTTTCAAAAATCCATTATGTTTTTTTTTTTCATTTAACTGTGGTGTACAACTGCCCACTTTCTGCTTGTAAAGTAAAGATAAAGCATCATGATCACAAGCCAGGTGAACAGCTGCCTTCAAATGTTTTCATTCAGATTGACGTATACCAGTATCCTATAAGCTTCAAAGCACACACTTATAAATCATTCCTCATTAAAGTGCACACTTTGCTGTTGATTGTGTTCCGTGGTCACATTTCTAATCTACTTATAAAGACCACTGAATTGAAGAACAAAACATCATATAATTATTATTGTAATCTTTCCAGGACCCGGTGCTCTTTTCTGGTTCACTGCGGATGAACTTGGACCCATTTGATAAATATACTGATGAAGAGATCTGGAAAGCATTGGATCATGCTCATCTGAAGGATTTCGTCACTTCACTACCAGCAAAACTCACGTACGAGTGTGGAGAGGGCGGACAGAACCTCAGGTAAATCAGGAAACAAACTCTTGATGAGCAGTGAAGTCCAGTGTACAATTACTGTGTTGTCTTTAATTTCATCCTGGGTGTTTTATGGAATTGAAATGAAAATGTCCAGCTATATATTTAATTGCTAACTTGTATTTTGAAAACAATGTTTATAATAGTGTCATGAGTGCAAATATATGCCCATCGGGTGTACATGTAATATTATTTGCGAAATTGTGTGACTGCATGGGGCAAAGAGTCAGATGCTTGAAATGGGGGATAAGAAGACATATTGAACAAAACCAGCAACAGTTTTTGGCCCGGAGGACAGCTACTTTATGTTAATAATCAAGAGTTATCTGCCTTGATTAAGGAATGTATTCTACATGCATGATAGCTTCAGCATGCTTAGAATTGTGCAAGTCTTATCCTGAGTACTTCAATCACCATCTACAGTGTAGGTAATATCTTTGTTCAATACCCCTGTGTTTACTTGCCAGTTAACTCTTTCAGTGACACATTTTAGCTGAGTCTGCAGCTTTCCTTCCCATGCAATGGTGCAATGGGCCCAAAGTGCCCCAACTTGCCCAAGGAAAGCTGTAGACCTGAACTATATATTTTATGTATAACGACAGGCGTGCTGGTACTTGAATGAAAGGTCTTTTTACAAGGATCATGAATCCAGCACCTTTATTATAATTCACGGCAGTTCATTTTAAGTAGTTTGACTTTGGGCACAGTTGGCATTGAAAGAGTTAACCTGATCAGGAGCGTCATTCTCCCAATGAGGGCCTCTTGTTGGCTGTGTACCTCTGGTACACAAATGAAACACATTGTGTTCAGTTGGGTTCTGGTCAGCATATGCCACAGGGAATCAAACATACTATCATTAAAGGTCTTATTGCAATACTCACCAAAATGTGCTTCATTGGTGAGAAATTTATGCAAAAACATTGAGGTAAATGAAAATTTACACCTGGGTGTTTTGGGTGATTTGAGTTGGGAAGGTTTAAATCAGGTGATTAGGAGTCAAAGACTTAACAGAGTCTTTCCCCTGCCCCCACGTGTACCTTTTAAATAGCGCAGGCTTCGTATAGTCTTCCACACCCAAGATCTTGATCTATTTAGGATGCAGTAGTTCGCACCACTGACATGATCCTGCTGTGCATGTTGTAGTGTCGGACAGCGCCAGCTGGTGTGTTTGGCCAGAACCCTGCTGCGTAAAACCAAGATTTTGATCCTGGATGAGGCGACAGCTGCCGTGGACCTGGAGACAGACGAATTGATCCAAAACACCATCAGGACAGAGTTTGCTGACTGTACAGTATTGACGATTGCACACAGACTCAATACTATCATGGACAATGACAGGTAGGCATTACACATACCTTGTTATTCCCATAAAGCACACTGGGCAATCAGGGAATTTTGAATGATAGAGGAATAAAGGAATTTTGCAATCCTACTCTCCAGTTCACACTTTTGATTCGAACATTACACACTGTTTTTGTGTAATGAATGGCAAGTTTGGATTATGTACATTACGTAAGCATTTTCTGAGTCATAAGAGTGGACGAGGGCACTTAGGGGGGTAAGACTGTACCAAAAAGGATAAGTCAGTATCTGTATGTGGTTCCCAGTTTAGAATACAAAGAGGACCCCAATACTTGTTGCACATCAAGTAGAGCACCTGTGTGTCCTTTCCATTGCAGCTTACACATGGTTTAGACCTAAAACTATATAATCTTCTAATGTTCAATTTTAACTGACCACCCCTTAAAACAAAAACAAAAAACAAAAAACAAAAACAAAAAAAAGGAAAAAGAAAAAAAAAGTCCCTGAATTGATTGATATGACTGACAACTTTGATCTCTACTCCTTGCTCCTGGTGAGGAATGTGTTGGTTATCTAAACTTTCCTCAGTCATTACTATCGCGATTTAGCAATGATATGGTTGCGTGGGCTTTTTGAAAATAAATCTCAAGTTTGTGCGGTAATTCAATTGAAAAGCCAGTATGCTTTCAAGGGAATTTATTCACTTTGACCAAGTCCAGCCTGCAATTTTAACCAAAGAAAAAAAATTTCACTCCTATGAACCTTTGCGCCACTGTAAACAAAGATGGCTGCCACCATGAATCATTTGGGACATTTGGCTGATTTACAAGTGAAAATCATACAAAATTTACTTCAATAAAGGTGCATAACATGAACATTCCTTGTTCTCGATAATCTTATGGATATTTTACAACATGGTGAGTGCTTTATTTGTTTTACTCGATAGATTTTGATACCAGAAGTTAATTGTGGGATCATTTGTGAGATGAAAAAGGCTCACAACTTGTTTGCGAAATCAGCAAACTTGGAATTGGTGAAAAGGTTCCTGGGCTTTGCATCCATTAAAAATGCACACTAGGACAATCTGAAAGTAAACTTGGCTCTATAAGTGCACCTTAGCTATGAAGAATTACAGAAATCCATTTTGACAATAGGAGGTATCCATATTACCTGGAATCCTATGCTGTAGCCTTGGCTGCGGTAAGGAACTTAAACGGAAGGAGCTAGGGCAGATTCATACATTAAGCAGGGCCCAATGAGCTTTTATTGTAAAAGTAACAACTAAAGAAAGCAAAAAGCCTAGGAAAAGTCATTCTTTGAGTTTTAAAACATGCAGAAAGCTCAACATACCGTAAAACCTCCCTCAACTGAACACCATTGGGACCGGAAAAAAGTATTCCGTATAGGGAGGTTTGCTTACATTGGAAATATATATTTGGAACCGAGAAATGGTGTTCAGTATAGAGAGGTGTTCGGTATATGGAGGTGTTCAGTGAGAAATGTTTTACTGTATTTAGAAAACTTCATTTGTTTGGCAGGCAGTTTATTATTTCTGACGGTCTATTAACATAACTGGTGCAAGAGCATCATGTCAGAGGTGTAGTTGTGTTGCTTAGCAAGTGAGAGGTTCAGAACAGGTCTGCAATTAATTGAGTTAAATCTGAATGCCTATTGTTAGCGCTTTATGCAATGAATCATGTCCTGGCAAAGGTGATGATCTTAATTTGTTCGCTGGCTGTGACTTATAGTCCACATTGACTTATAGAAGGATAAAGTAAAAAAAAAAGCCCAGAAAATCAGACTGCTGTGACTTATTGAATGGTGTGACATTGAGTCCAAAAATACGGTACATGATTTCTCTTCTTCAAACCAAGGTATATTTATGAAAATGTTGCTTAATCTATATTGCATGGGTTCACATTGAAAATCATGTTTTGTTGAATATGGAATCATTTTTATAAAACCACATGAAAATTGAACTGTGTTATTGTAAATGGCATCATTGATACTTTTCCAGTATGCCATAATCACAAATACTTTGCAGTCAGTCAACATTTAATCATGCTAGCCACTCCCAAGTGTCAGACAATGCCTGAATGAAGTATACACAGTGTTAAAAAATTATCATGATTATGTGATAACAGGTGTTTATTATGTGTTACTAAAATTACTATGAAATATGGATAATTAATATTTCACACTCAAATATGCCAACCAAGTTACCTTAATCCACATCTAGTCAAATTAAGACTGAGTTAACAGCTTTCCTTGAGGTACTCTGAGCACAATGCAGCCAGTGCATGCCAAGGAAAGCTGTTGACCTGGGGCATATTATTACATAGAATGTTTCTCACAAGGTTCATACAAAATTTTGACAGAAGAAATCACATTTAGGGGAAAAGGGAAACAAGTGACATTTGCATCCTAGGGAATTTGGGCAAGTTGAGGGAATAAGGTTAACTGTGTTATGGAAAAGATCATTGATATAGTTTTTTTGTGTCAAGTAAAACATGTCAGCATTATGTTAGAAAGTATATACAGTTGAATCATGTCTTGAGCTGTAAGAACTGTCATGTTGTATCTTTACCTATCTTGCAGAGTTCTGGTACTAGACCAAGGCAAAATAGCTGAGTACGACAGCCCCGCCAACCTCCTGAAAAACAAGAAGAGTATATTCTTTGGCATGGCTAAAGATGCTGGACTGGTATCCTGAGGCATAGCCATGGAACATTGAATAGTGTATGTCTGTTTGTGTGACTGTACCACAAGTATCTCTCTTTGTTTGGGTACAGATGTATGTTTACATTGTCCATATGATATGATAATTACACTGTATGAAAGCAAACATTGTCATGTTTTGATGAATGTTGATGCCACAGGTGGCAAGAAAGTAGAATACCGGACACATTTTAAACTTGTGTGGAGTTTTTAGTGTTTACATATTTTTTGTCATAAAGTGAGTCGAGAACTAATTTTGCTGTTAAATGTTATATTTTGATAAACACTACTACATGTAATGCACTGGACTGCAAGAATATCGGATAGTCAAAAGCCTATACTGTTCAGAGTACACAAATGAAATAGTTTCTCAGGTTTATCATTAGTGATGATATTGGAAAGTTATGGGTATTTTTTATTATACACACATTCTACCAATATTTTTCTCAAGAGGGTAAAGAAAGGCCATATGTGCACACACAAAAAAGCCACACATTTTATTTGTTTACTTTCTTTTTTTATTGGAAATGATAAAGTTTGAGGTAGGTCTCTTAAACTGATGTGGATGGTACCTAGGGAAATCACAAATTTTTTGTGGCCGCTGCAGCCATACATGTAGATAAGACGGCACTAAGGAGTTAGGGAAGATATGTTAATGTCAGCACTTTGGGCACAGAATATCAAGTTTGCATGGAATGTGACATGTACTGACAATTGTAGTACAATGACCCTTGGATAATCATCCAGTTTGTTTTTTTTCACTCCAAAGAAATATTCAAAGTAATATAAAGCAGTAACATAAAATCTTGTGAAGAAACATGAACAACAGGTAAAAGAGTGAAAAAAGCAAGACAGAAATCCAAATGATTTAAACACTCTGCCAATATAGTGCTCTCCCCCCCAAAAATCATATTTATGAACTTATAAGATCAACCAAAATCAATACAATGGTAGAGATGACATCTAGGGCACCATTCTAGCCTATTTGTTCAAATGCACCTGTCAAGAACTGAATTGAAAACAAGTTCCGGCCAATTAATGTATGCACAGGTAACTTTCTGTTACAGCACCATAAAACCCCACTCCCACTCTTTAAGAGCTTTACATTTATGGTGTTAAGTGTTTAAATTTCTGTGGTAAGAGTTCGGTGAATTGAATGATAGTCTTTAACAGAGAGATAACTTTGGGCTACATGAGCAAATTAACTTAGACTTTTTCTAAGTTTGGATAAAGAATTTGATAAATTGTGTACATTGTACATGTATTTTAGAATGTAAAAGCTTCAATCCTGCACACATGTGTTACCAATAATTTGTGATATGTACAAAGAATTATATGATAAATATATAAATAAGTAAATAAATAAATTAAGTAAGTAAATAAATAAATTAATTAATTAATTAATTAATTAAAAAAATACCAAAATGAAAAGAATGGTTTCATGCACTACCATGCTGGAGATAGAAAGGTGTTGCATACATTACATTGCTGGTCATGTGTATGAATAAAGCCTAAACTGAGACACAAAATTTGGTCTTTGTCAAGCACAAATATTGCAATATGCTATATATCTTTCATAAACACCCAGTGAACAACTGGCCAATGGTATGCCAACCAATGCAAGGGTAACTGTAATTCTCAAATATATTAACATACATGTATATCTCCATAGGGTCCAGAAATTGCCATGAAAATGGTGAAAATCTCAATTTATCTCACAAGTTTTTAGTATTTTTTGTACATGATGATGATGGTAACAACATGAGGGAACAGATAGCCAGAACTGCAAAAATATCCACTGGAAGTATTTTGCTAAATGTATTTTTCAGACAGTACTATACATTGATATGAACAGCTTTTAAGATGGTTTATTGACAACAAAACTGCTTTAATGCAGATCTTTAAATGAATGTCTATATGGAATGTACCAGAGCTGATTTGATACAGTTGTATGCACAATATTCAGTTTGATGTTTAAACAGAAATAAAAATCATGATGGAAATATACATTGATGTACATTTTATAAACGTCTGGTTTTTTTTGAGAATATCCTTTAAAATGTATGTTTTTGAAATATTGGGGTGGAACCAGGGGGATCAAAGGGCATAGAATGCTCAAAAATTACCTGGTACCACAAGAAATCTCTCACCCACCGGTATTTGTTTTGCATACTTAGTTAGGACACTGATAAATTTGCACAAGAAGGTCTATGCATTTATAAACATAGGAGTAGATAAATTGAAGATAGGCTGACAAGCATTAAAGATGATAATGTGATAAACCGCATTCTCACTTTTCATTATTTTGTCTTTTTGTATGAACTTGTGCCATGATAACTTGGTAAAGTACTGATATCATGTGGGGCCAGATTTAAGTCAGATTATCAACATTAAACATATGTACTTTTTAAAACTTATTCTGCTGCACTGATGCAAACTATTATTGAGTAATTACAGCAAAGGAAGTTTGAAAATTGAATCATTATGCCTAAATTCACATGCCTGAAAACACAAGTCAATGACTTGGAAGGAGTCCATTCCCACATTGCAGTAGAGAAAGTATGCAAATTGAATTGTTATGCCCTTGCATGCCTGAAAACACAAGTGTATGACTTGGAGGGAGTCCATCCCAACATAGGCCATAGGACTTGTTTTTTGTCTTCTTTCTTTTCTTTTGGTGTGTACATGCCAGTCTCAGGCTGTGCCAGCAGAAGCTGGAGATAGAGCGATGTTGTCAATAGAGTTGCAGTTTGACTTACATAGATACTTAGGGGAACAAAATTATTTCTGCAAAGCTCGTAAAATTTATTTAAATCAGTTGATGTCACAGATATTTTGAATTTTAACAGACCAGAGATACAGACACAAATTATTATTATTAGTTTTTTTTTTTTACATGTTCAAAAAAAATAAAAACCCTTAAAATTTATGGGTTTTAATACTTGTTAATTTTCACCTTTTATTCTCAATTGCAATTATGTAAAATAGGCCTGCAGATGTAAAAAATGTAGCTATATCCTGCTCTTTTATGGAAAGGAAGTGACATGTAACTTGCTGGTGGGTACATGCAATTTTACAAGGCAGCATTATTTTACAATGAGATTTTAAATTTAGCAATAAATGAAAACATGTAATGCCTACATTGCTATCTTTCAATGCATAAAGTATCGGAACATCCAAAACTTGAGGCTTGCTCTTTTCATACCTTGCAGGCCTACTTTTCACATTGAAAATTGAAAAAGAAAACACTTCAAGAAAAGTTTTCGTGTAGATTAAGGTTGTGGTAATATCTTTCACTCTAAAACAAAACACATTTGGATCCCATATCATTATTTAGGATTGAGTAAACAAGGGTATGGTGTGTATAAAGTAGAAGTGGGTTTAACTATTGATACTGTATGCAAGCCAGAAGCACCTTTGGACATAAGAGACTAAAAAAAAAAGATGCTTAGATGTATTTGCTGTTGAAGAAAAATTGTAATACATGTAGATCAGGGACCATTTTTTCCACTAAATGCTAAGAACACTGTGATCCTTTATGTTGTGGCCAGAATGAACTGACTTCCCAATACCTTTGTCTCCTCAAGCAATCGTCCACATGAAGGGCAGTTTGTTTTAAAGATTAAAGCTACCATATTTAAGGCCCCTTGCCCCTCCCCCCCCCAAAAAAAACAAAAAAAACCAGCAAAAAAACAACCCCAATTCCTCAAACTTGGGCACCTCAAGTGTTTGTAAATATTGGGCATAATTAGTGTAATGTTTAGATTCCTGCTGTGGTACTGAAAGAGTTCTACCATTCATGGAATTTCTTTGCCAAAATCATGACTATTACAGTGGTAAATATATGGGTGCTTTTAAGATGACTTCAAATGTATTGTTTTGCTTGAAACTTACATCACCTTATACAGTAGTTGTACATTTTGGTGAAAATATTGTATAAATTATATTTTTAAGTTCAGAGTTTTGCATTGCATGTTCAAAATTGTGTCCTTTATTCCAATGTGAAAGATAACAAAATTTCCCTCGATTTGTGTGGCGATATAGGACTTTGTCATGAGGCAAGGGGGGGGGGGGGGGGGGGGAGAGGGGTGGTTACAACAGTCAATGTGAAATTTCATGTTGATGAAAACATGGTTTAGAAATAACTTCAAGTACCAGGTGTTCTTTAAACTGCATAAAGTGCTTTGTGTTTTCACTTGGTCTTCAAATGTGATACCCAGAATACTTGCCTGCTTAATAGACTTCCAGGTCACTGATATAGACACAGTGGTACCTGCTATATGTGGCCACATACAGCAGGTGACCTGTCACTGCAGATAAATTTACTAAGAAACTTACCCCTATGTCCAAGCCTAGTGACCACAAAAAGCAATGTGGCTGTTCATGGCATTGGTACAGCTGTATGTATGTACAGTGAAACCTGTTTAATCTCTTTTGAGAGTATGTACAGTGAAACCTGTTTTGAGAGACCACTGTAAGGAAATACCACCTGCCTTTTCAGACCATATTTACCATGTCCCTTTTGCCGTCTTTCTCATGTTGTTGCACCTCTATTAAGAGACAACCTGCCTTATGTGACCACTTACTGGCCTGCACTGGGGGCAGTCTCTCAAAACAGGTTTTACTCTCTCTCTCTCTCTCTCTCTCTCTCTCTCTCTCTCTCTCTCTCTCTCTCTCTCTCTCTCCCTCTCTCTCTCTCTATATATATATATATACTAAATGTAGTACTAAAACTGCCCTCCTACTGCATTTTAAAGTCCCGTGACATACAAAGTCTTTCAAGGGACATACTGACACCAAAATAAGGGAGGATACTGAAACTATCCAATTGGAACACATGGATAATGTTACACCAGCAACAGCTAGTATCTTCCCAAGGGAAATACAATCTCTCCATTAAAATAACATTGCAAGTCCGTATATCCCATACCTTCTATATTTGTGTAAAAAGCGACTCTAATGACTTGTGTGCCATGACGTCACTCATGTTGCAAGGGTGCGTGCCGCACAAGATGCATGACCTGACAGGAGAGTAGTGTAGGCCTATTTCTTCCTGAAGGGCAGGTGGGCTTTTCTCACACAAAATTATAAACTAGAAATTCTCTGTTTTGGCTGCTAGGTTGGTATGTGACATCTTGCATAATCCCAGGAAAAGCAGCACTTGCCTTATTCGTTTAATCATGGTTCAAATTGAAACATTTAGGATAGTACAAAGATCATTCCATGGCTATATCAGTCTCCTACCCTGTACAGTTTCCCTTCGAGCTGTATCCAGACTCTCAGGGGCGCTGTACCATGTAGGAGATTCGGCCATGGAATAACCACTTAGTATATAATATACACAGACATGCATCTACTGATACCATACAAAAAACAGGATTATACAAAACTGTTCATTTACCAGTGTTTACCTTTCCCTTTAATCTGTGATTCATCCGCTAATTGTAAATTATTTTGGAACTGACATTTGTCAACTGTTTTTGTCCATCAAAGCTGTTTCCAAAACATCGACACAAGCTGTGTGCTTTCTTGTCATATGTCACTTCATTGTGCTAAAAACCAGAACTATCAATTTTGATCAGTGTGTTTGCGTTTACAAGGGCTTGTGGTTTTATATGTGGGCAGGGGAAAGTTTATCACAATCTTAATACCAGCTCATATGACACAATGGAACCTGCATCATGATGGGAAACCAGTGCATCATTGGGATAATTGAGAGACACACACACACACACACACACACACACACACACACACACACCACACCACTGAAAACATAGTTCCCTAACTGACAGCACTGTTATGATCATGGAATATAATCAGCCATACTAGAAGTTTACAATTCATACTTGTCAATTTTTGTCCAATTAAAATAGCAAGAAGTTTGTATTACATTTGTATATACATTTGCGAATAGTGTAAAGTAAGTTGCAACATTCAAATATAATATTAATGCTATGCTATGTTTGGAGGGAAAAAAGTCTGAGCAAATTTCAACATGAGTGGCATGTCTGCTGTGATAAATAATAGGATAATAAGTAGTATTTCTTGATATAAACAATCACTGGAAGCTTGACATGCAGATTTTATATACTTCAAGCATAGCTTGCAGAGTGTCTGATGTATGTTTATAGTATATATATATATCTATGTAAAGATACTCTTAGAATTCTAAAACAACAAATATATGTATATCAAAAGCATGTATGGATGAAACTTTCTGTATCAATTTACATATACTTTTTTGCATCAGAATGGCTAATAGGGGGCAGACCATGATGTGATGTAATTAATGGGACCACAACTTATTGAGTACATACGTGGATTTGTTGGAGCGGAGAATCCTTTTAGACATTGTCAAGCCACTTTGTAAGCCAGAAATATCCTATTAAGGTAAAATGAAACCAAAACAAAAAAACAAAAAAAAACCCACAAAAAATCCATGGAGATACCCATTTGGGTAATAGTGAGGCATTTACCGCATACAGAGGACAAGCTGGAGAATTAATCGAGTGAAATGTAGCCAGTTTGATAATGGTTTATTGACATTCAACTATACAGATAAATGAGTGGCTGGGTCAGATCTTTGGGCCTTTCATGTGCTCTGTACCTGTAGCTGAATATTCATATTTATTTTCGCAGCATAAAAATGACTGTAAGCTCAAACTTTGAAGTGAATTAGAAGATTTGGACATCTAAATTTAACACAAAATCTTTTGACATTTTTGAGACCGGTCTACAATTTCAAAGCCATATTACGTTTTGAAGATGATAATCTGGTATTAGAGTTATTTCCTGATGGCCTTCAACTCTTTCAGTGCCACATTTTGGACGGAGTCAACAGCAGTCCTCCGCAGGCTTTAGGCACAAGGAAAGCTATTGACCTGGACTATTATAGTCTGTGTAACTGTCATGCTGGTACTTAAATGAAAGGCCTTTTTTACAAGGACTGTGAATCCAGCACTCTTATTACATTTCACAGCAGTTCATTTTAAGTACTTCAATTGTAGTCACAACTGGCAGTGAAAGGGTTAGCCAGGGGTGGCCATGTGCATGGGTCATGAGGTCAAAATACAAAATGTGTGCCGCACTTGTAATACCATTGATGTAGGGAAGGGATATCCAGGCGAGCCACTCCTTCCCTGGGTGAGTTTGTCTATGGACGGCCAAATATGATTTGATTGATATTATGTGCTTATGAACAGGAAGTCAATTGCATGGACCTTTCAAAGAGAACATGGAGGATTTGTTAAAGTGAACATGACACCTGCCAGTATACATGTACGTGCTGGTAATTACCTCTCAGTAACAAGGGTAAACAGAGGGACATGCGTGGCAGATGTATGGCCTTCAAGTTCAATATTGGTACCCTGTATTATGGGGGATACATGTGGTGTTTTGTGGATGGATGAGATCCACTTGCTGCCACTTCTTTAAATCTTATTTTTACAATCTGTCTCCTGCCTATTCACCTTTTTCTTTGATAATCTACAGGTCTGTGAAATTATTCTCATAGAAGTACGGTCAATAATGCTGCATTAATTCTTAGATTTGTGATGATGTTTTAAATTTCTTTTTGTGTTTTTTTTTTTTTAGCTTGCTCAGGAAATGTAACATATTTGCTTCTATCTTAATGGTGGATGCTAGGCCCATGGTTACTATGAATATTAATAGGAAAGTGCCAATGGGCTTTCATTTGGTGTGGTTAAGTTTGACAGAGTTCCCTTGAAAGATCAAACTTATATCATGGCTTATATCTTGGTGATAGTGGATCCTAGACCTTCAGTCACTGTTAAACATGAATACGAGAGGACCTATGGGCTTTCATTTGGTGTAATTATCTTGACCTTGAGTGGCCTTGTAAGGTTAAACTGGAGGTCAAACTGACATATTGGCCATTACACTTGGTGTTAGGGCTCTGATTCCATTGTCCTTTGACTTACAATCATTAAACTACACAAATGTTGTATTTGTGTCTTTTTGCCCAGAACCACTTCCTAGTAGTCAATATCCTATTCCGCAGTTCGAACTCTTTACTCTCCATAAGCTAACCTGTCCCTGTCTAACCTGTATATATATGGAATTACTATTGTCTATATTGCACACGTTCCTCTGTAAAATTTTGACATAGGCTGTATGTGTATCTGGGCACAAGGGTGGGTTATCATAAAAAGTACTTTGCTAGGTCAATTATCTCGGTCACAGTGATATATCCATGTAAAATAGTGTCTGCACTATACTTCCTTTGATATTTAACTTAAGTTTTATGAAATTTCACACATCTATAACTTGACTAGAAAGTCTCTCATGCAAGAAAAGCAGGTCAAATATCTGGGTCACGATGATACAATCATGTAAAACTAAAATACACTTCATGTCCAGGCTATAACCTCATTGTCCTTTGATTTAGAATCGCGAAACTCTACACACATGTACATGTATTGGGTCACAGGGGCATGTCATACACAAAAGTAGGTCACGAGGTGAAGCTTCTGGGTCACAGTCATATATCCCAGTAAAATAGTGTAGGGATGTAATTCTTTTAGTCTTCACCACACTTTCAAGAAATTTCACACGCACACATATCTCGGCCTACAGATATGTCATGTAAAAAATTATGTCACTAGGTCAAGGTGATACAACCATCTAAAACTAGGTTACACTTTGTATTTGAGGTAACAGTAGACCATATACCCATGTTTACTGTTAAATATGAAAATATATGGCCATTTTGAGGGAGTGTGTAGAACATTATCTTATTATATACATTTTCTGACATATTAAAAGACTACTCTCTATTCGAGGGAGTCTGTAAACCACTCCAAATTTGTATCACCAGGTGGTTGGCGGACAAGTGGAAGACAGGGCTTACATAATGGGTTTTGCCTGTGGGCAAAAAAACTACTTTCAACTTCCAATTTATGATGGCCACCATGGATTTGTTCATTGAAAGCACTGCTGCAGCCTGTGGCCAATATACTGTGCCCTGTCTACAAGCACAGAGGCTGCTTACAAAATTGCTAGGTAATAATAATTCAATTTTAGAAGTCTACCGTAAACATTATGGGTAAAACTGTGTGAAAACTGTCCTTAAATGTTCAATATTGGGGGTCTGATTTTTGATAATTGAGATTTCAAGGAGGTGATGGGGGCTTAGTGGAGCAGGGGCCCTGATTGGGAGGAATACGGTACCTGTTCCAGGCAATGCAAAAAGATATGCCAGCGACATGTTTCTGTGGCAAACCGCATTAGTGCTCAGAAGAAAGAAGCCCCTGCTGGTATAAACCATATAGGTATGCAGTGCGAACTGTTTTGAAAGACCACCCCTAGGCATGAACAAATTGTGGTTTCATGACAGGTGGTCTTCCATAAGTGGTATAAATAAAATGTCAAGTACTAAGCAAGATACTCTGAAAAGGTAGTCTTGGTTAGTGATGTCTGTCTCTATTCACCTGGCAAAGATGGTTCTAGCTGCTTTCTAGCAGCTGGAGTGGGACTTGCCAGGCAATGTAAAAGCACCGGCTGTGATTGTTATAAAAGTACCTGCCCTAAACACCACCCCATGTGAGAGACTGCATAGCTTTCAATTCTTTCAATGCCAACTGTGACCGAAGTTGAAGTAGATGAACTGTTCTCAACTATAATACGGACGCTAGATTCACATTCCTCGTGAAAAAAAGACTTTTATTTAAGCACCAGCATGCCGAATTATATAGTTCCAGAGAATATAATGGTCTAGGTCAACAGCTTTTTTTCAGTACTTTTTGGGCACAATGGGCCCAAAGTGCACCAGGGAAAACTGTTGACTTAGTCCAAAATTTGGCACTGAACGAGTTCAGACCACCCTTCCATGATACAAGTCTACTTCTCTAGTAAATTTTCTTGCTTTTTAAAACCAGTGTGTGCAATATGAGAAGGTGTCTTGCTGGCAGAAAAGGCAGTCTTAAAATAGCAGTTACTACTGCACCTGAAGAAAAGTTGCTTTTCAGAGGAATTCATAGATGTTTTTGTTTGTTGGGGGAGAATTTGCTATTAGTAGGGAATAGATTGCATGTAACACCACATGTAGCACTATATAGGAGCACAAGAAGGGATCTGAAGGCTGCATAATTATAGGACACAGATAGCCATATTCATAGTGAGGCTATAGCCTAAGCACATGCAGTATATCTGTTGTATCATATGTATGTAAATATTGATACATGTATTTACAAATATGCTCCAAGCACTAAATTTGAGCGTGTGAACTATTCTTACAGTGTCATATTTTTTACACCCTGATATATCAATTAATGTACACACTGTACCTATTTGAGAATGTTTATGACCATACATGTATATTTTTATAATGAAATATATAGATTGAATGTGCCATTACAGTCCAAAAGTATAAGTAAGTCAGGCTCATCTGATAGGAGTTGCCACTGAGAAGGTGATAGGTGTTTGAGAAGTTATTGAAGAGAAGATATATGACAAGACAGAAAAACTGATGGCTGGAAAAGTCAGTTGGGCAGACAAAACACAGTTGTTTAATTGGCTGGAGAATTCCAGTTGGTGTGACAGAAACTGTGATGACTGGTCAAAGGTCAGCTTCACCATCGAAAGTAAAACATTCAGCATGGGAAAAGCCTGGCTTTAATTAATATGATTAAAGTTAGTAGTTATCCGATATTACTCAGGCAAAATGGGAGAAAAACACTGATGGCTGAAGAGGTCAGTTGGGCAGGCAAAACAGTCTTGTAGTAAGGTGGAGAATTTAAGCTGGTGTGACAGAAACAGTGATGATCAGTGGAAGGTGAGCTTCACCAGCAAAAGTAAAACATTCAGCCTGGGGGGAAGGTATCTGAACTAATAAAATGCATACTTAGCAAAAAAGTACAATTTAAGGCCGGCGAAGTTTGGCCAGCCGTAGATTAGAATATATCTTTGTAAAATAGAAGGCACTGGCAAAACGACTTGGTGCATACCAATTTACAGGCAGGTGCAAAAGAAAATTTTCTTGGAGAAACAGATCAGCCAAAAAGGTAAAAATACAATGTGTTGCGCACAAAGTGGGATGTCTGCGACTTGTGCACTCTCTGACTGGAAGCTCAGGTTATGGAAAGTCCGGTATTTGATACATATCAGCCATTGGTGCATATATGCACCATACAGTTTCGAGTATTTGATATGCGTTTTATATTTATATTTTGCAGGTGTTGAGGATCAAGTACAGATTAAGTGACTTTTATTATAAATTAATAGAAAAAGCATTCAAATTGAGCCAAGGATGATATAACAGCCATATTTTTTTTTTTTGGCCAGAAAATGGGTCAGTACAGGGGAAGAGAGTTTAAACTATATTGCCCAAGATGAAAAGAAAATTTAAAGACCCTTTCATTAGTATGTGAATGGGAGGGGCTCTTAATTTGGTGAACTGTGAATCTTTTTATTAGAGATCAGAAAATAACAACTTGGAAACTTTCTTACAATATCAACACAACAAATGTTGTTTGCCTTGGTAATGGAAACTGAGATGGCCTCTTCAAGTGGGTACTTCCACCTGGAAGTTACAAATTGGGTTACTGCTGCTATTATAGCACTTTTCATTGATTATGTTATGTAGATTTTTTTGTGAGAAAAACTTTATGTATAGGATTTAGGGTTAGATGACCTCTTAAAAACCTAGTAGACCTGAAAGATTGGAGTGAAGTTATTAAGCCAAGTCCCAGACAAGCCATCACCAATTTCCATAACCTGAATGGAGGGTCTTAGTTCAACAGATATAGTGCTGCATTATAATACTCAACTTCTTCTGTCAACTGTGGCAAAATTATTATGAATACATGTGGTATAAATTTGATATGGCCAAGATCAAGTAAACTGCTGTAGCAAATATGATGAGTGATACAAGTAAAGTATAGTGATGTTGTTACATGCAGTACCAATTTATTTCAGCAGTTATAAATACCTGCTCCGCTATTGTACAATATATATGAATAATTAACACAGCTTAAGCATATATCAGCACCAGATAAGTAAAAACTATCAGCTACCTAGATAAATACACTGTGAACTATCATGTGGTTGTTATGTATATGTGTTTGCAACACTTATTGAAAAATAAATGGTAAAAAAAAAAATGTTCTTGTGCTTTTTTGTGTTGCCATACTAGTATCTTGCATGTTAAAAACTGAAGTGGAGTTCAGTGGTCTTTCACAGTTATTTTACTAGTTGAACATATTTTATTTTTGCACCCTGTAAATTGCCAAAAACAGACCCCAGATAGGCAATCTCTGGCAATTCTAAAGTGGATTCCTACCAATTTAAAAAACCTGACTTGGATCTACCATAATATCATTTTACTTTTGCATAGTAATTATCAACACTTTCACATTGAAGTCCCTCAATACACAGTAATCAAGGGCCCATGTAAATATATGCAAAGGCGCACTCTGGTTGCCACAGAAAATACAGTTTTAATATGAAAAATTATTTATCACTGAAATCTAGAAAAAGTGTTCATTAAATGCTTAGGAAATAGAATAAAACAAGTAGTTAAGGATTTCAATTGGTAAAACTTGATGAAAATTATTTTTATGTAAAAAGTGGTTCCCATGACTTTAATTTGTTTCAGCAAATGCTACCACGGTAAACCTAAAATAAATTCCGTGCTACTTCTGTATTTACAGCTGCACTGGTTATCTTTTTTCATTGCAGCAATTGCCAATTGAAGTAAGAATATAAATTGGTGGCAGTCTAACGTTCACAGTTTCACTAAAATCTACTAAATGTCAGCATGCAGACACGGGCTACAGATGCCCTCTTAGGCTTCACAAAAACTGGCAAAATCTCAACACCATTGTGGCACTGATGTGATACACACTGATTGCTGGTGAGGAATTTTCCCTTAAAATCTATAAGAAAGTGGTTCATTGGAATAGGAGTATAAGACTTAAGTTCTACAAAGTAGAGGTGGCAGCACAAGGTGAAGTCTGACTATTGGGAGAACAAAATTAAAGTCTGAGAATTGAAAGTACGGGAGGAAGTCGGAAGTGTCGAAAGTAGGAAAACTTGACAGAAACTTAGAACTTGAAGTATAATATTGAAGTGTGAGAAGAGTACAAAATGCAGTGAGAGAAGTACAATATGAAGTCTGGTAACTGAGATGAACCGATGAAGGTTAAAACTAGAACAGACTGATTTTCCAACAGAAAATCAAATGTCTCCCGGTGGAACACTTACGTCTCTGAATAAGCTACAGGTAATAACAAATTACAAATGACCAAGTTTGCTTGAAAATTACAATCCTATTTTAGCTCTCACCTAGATACATTACTCTAGCAATTTTCATCAAGTTCTTCAAGACTTATTGCAGAGAAACAAATTTCACATAAATGACCCTGTGACCTTGAAAATTAGGTCAAGGTCACCCAAATACAATCCCAACCTTGGTCTTGCCTAGATACATAATCCTACGAAGTTTCATCCTGTTCTTCATGACATCGAACGGAAACCAATTTCACATAAGTGACCTTGTGACCTTGAAAATTTGCTCAAGGTCATCCAAATACAATCCCAACCTAGGTCTTGCCTAGATACATAATCCTACCAAGTTTCATCAAATTCTGTCAAGTCCTTCAAGACTTATCCCACGGAAACCAAGTGTTGAAGAACCTGAACAACAACAACAACAACAACAACAAGATTAAGAAGCGGAAGAAACGGGCACTAAAACAATATGTCCCCCGGCTTCCACCGGGAGACATAAAACGAGAGCATAATATGAGAAAGTGGTGTACAAGATGAAGTGCGAGAAATGAAAGTACAGAGCGAAATCTGAGAATTTGGTGTACAAGACAATCTGAAAAGTTGGATAAAAGGATTGATTCTGAGAAATGAATCACAAGATGAAGTGTGAGACGTAAAAATACAAGATGAAAAGAATTAGGAACAGAAGATTGAAGTCTCCGAAGTGGGAGTACAAGAAGTTTGTGTGGTACCACGAGACGAATGTATCTGGAATGGCTTCAATGGCTGGTGGGGTTGAGTGTAGTTGCAATGCAATTTATTAGCTGAGCTGGCTTGTCAGAGCACTTAGCCTATAATTATTGTATTCATAATGACCTTCATCTTGTCCATAAGTGCATGCATCCACCTATACATCAATCCGTCCATTCATACATCAAGCCACATTTTAGATGTTTGCCTTTTTTCAAATGCTGCTGTGGGCTAGATGTTCACGCTGAGTAAGTGATGATATACCTTTGGTAGGTCTCTGCCAACTTTGTTTGAAAACGCACACTTGAGTGATTTTTAACCAAGTCTTGCTCTCATTACCTTTTGGTCATTGTCTATTCCCTCAGCAAAAAAGGGATTGAATGAAGACTTTTTCCAAACCATTGACTCTCCATTAATTGACCATAGAATTGTACTGCACAGCTGCTAAGGCATGAAAACGAGCAGTTCGTTAACTCATTCCATACTATGGTGAGAGGCCTTGGTCAGTGGTTCTGGCACTGCCTGGCAAGTCATGCTGCAGCTGCCCTTGCGGCAGCTGCAGCATGACTTGCCAGGCAGTGCCAGAACCACTGACTTAAGACTATAGGCATGTTGGCACTTGAACTAAAGCTCCTTTCATGAAGAATTTAAATAGGCAATTGTTGTCTTAAATCTAGGTAAATATAAGGAAAAATCAGGGACTGGTATTCAATGAGTTAAAATACCATTAAAACACCATTATAGAACACTTGAAACAACATCGGGTGAAGCCAAATTATGCAAATTAGCCTTACAGTAATGCATGTTGACGGTTTGAGAAAAACAGTTTTGAATGGTTTTTACTATTTAATGATACCGTTACTATGTGTATACAAATAAAATACCTATATGACAGCGATATAAATGGTTTCCAATGGATTTTAGTGGAATTTAGTGATATTCCCAGGAGCCTGTGAAGTTTTAAGTTTTATTCAAATTTTTTAGATGTGAAACAAAATTGAAATACAAATACCAGTGAAAGGCATGAGAGAGAGAGAGAGAGAGAGAGAGAGAGAGAGAGAGAGAGAGAGAGAGAGAGAGAGAGAGAGAGAGAGAGAGAGAGAGAGAGAGAGAGAGAGAGAGAGAGAGAGAGAGAGAGAGAGAGAGAGAGAGAGAGAGAGAGCAGACCTAATTTATACAGACAATACAGACATGGTTAATCTGTATGTCTCATTAATCTGAACACTTCTGGAACAGAACTGTTCATGTCAAGTTATTGTGATTCAGTAATCCTGAGGCTTCATTAATCTGAACAGTTCACTGGGGTACAAAGATGTAAAGAGGTTCTACTATATATATATATATATATATATATATATATATATATATATATATATATATATATACATATAATAGTGTTGGTTACTGTGCAATAGTTTTATATCAGTATGTGGTTAAAATGAAATTGGCCAACCTGAAAGGTGAGCCAGTCTCATGTGAAGCACACTGCAATGTACCGACTATTGCACACTTTGCTAATCCTGTAATTTATCATCCTGCTTGGTGGATTGGTATGCCTACGTATGTAAAAAAAGTCATTAC
>OZ026619.1:28340186-28365186 GCA_964020975.1 Hermodice carunculata
TTTGCCGTCAATAATATAATAGGGATCCATAGAGCACAATTATCAAAGGAAATATAATCTCATGAGCACTCAATTTCCAACAATTATCACAGCAATGGGAAAATATTTTTTAAGGAAAAGAAAATGTGGATCCAAGTGAAACTTTCAATGTGTTAACACTTTCCAGTCAGGGTCCATGATTACCACAGCAAGGAAAATATTAAGATTGTAAGGAAAAAAAAAACATGATTCCAACTGAAACTTTCAATGTACAAGCACTTTCAAGTCAGGGTTTGCTTACACTGTATATGAGAACTTGCAATATTATCTTTTAGCCATTTAAGTCTGCATAGATGTGGACTAAATTGGTTGCTATGGTTACCATACATTAAAAATATTTTTCCAGAACAAATAAGGCAGAGAAAGGCTTTGGTTGAAAATCCTGCAATATATATATATATATATATATATATATATATATATATATATATATATATATATATATATATATATATATATGTGTGTGTGTGTGAAGGATGATATACCATATTCATTCCAATAGTAGCATGCACCTAATAGAGGCACACCCCTGACTTCTTTTTGTGGACTACATAAAATATCAATTTTCCCCTAATTTTTCCCCGCATAAGGACTTCTGTTGGAAAAGCAAGGCAGTATTTATGATAATTATAGCTTCCCAGGCTTGATACGCCCTGTAAAAGCTATTATTAGTTCAAACTGAGAAGTTTCACAGTGTCACAATTGCTGAGTTTGATCCAGGAATTTGTTTGTTTTGGCACAGCATGCTACTATTGGAATGAATATGGTATTATAATATTCATACCTTTATTATGTTTTACAATAAATAGAAGCAGTATATTATTCTATGAAATTTCTACAAAATCTATAGGAATCACCAGACACATGGAATATATAGAATCTTACATGGCAGTGAGTGAGTTACGATTTTTCTCTCACGAGGGATCGTTGTTGGTGGGGAAAATCACGAGTGACCGCAGGTCACGAGTGTTTTTCCCAAACCAACAACGATCCCGAGTGAGAGAAAAACCGTCACTCACTCACTGCCATGTAAGATTTTATTTATTCTATATTTAATCGAGTATTTACCGCAAAAATTGTCGCTCTTGTTGCTTAGGTGTCGCCATTTTGAAGCGGAGACTTTTCACTTGGAAATGTCAAATCTGGTGTGCCGTGTTTGTTTACGTTCATCGCAGTTATTCAACGTCACCCGTGACGTATAATTAAGCATAGCTCGCGGACGTTTGATTTTGTCTAAATGTCAATGCATTACGTCACTGACGCAGGCGCGTCACGATTCACTTGTAACAATGTTTAGGTCATGTGACCTACCGTGAGTTACTATTTCTGGATTTCACTCCAGAAAATGATAACTCACTGCCAAACTTAGAATAAATTGGGGCTATATATGGCCCAGACTGAGAAAGTGTAGGCACAACTGAGAAAAATTCTACATCTTCAATCGTGTTTTAATCCCCGCCAGCAGTGGCTTCAGCACATGAGCATTGTTCCTGCAATTGGCTAATTGCTGGCACCTTAGTCCCTCGTGGCATGTGTTTTACGAGACATTAAAGTTGTTGCAGTGGTTCTGGCAACACATGCAGAGAGTTTTAGTTGTGACGCAGTCTTCTTTTTGCCCAAGAGTTTGTCCATTCACTGGGATAACAAGTTACCTGTGCTTTTTAGTGAGATTTCCAGAGCCCTCCCTCCCTCCTGTGTTTTTCTTTCTTTTTTTTTTTTCCTGTTCATTTTAACCCTTAGATGGGTAATTGTTAATGTAAGAGACTTCCTGCCTAGTGTCTTCTTTGATGCAATGGATAAAGCCACCTGCGCGTATTTGTGTACTCCCTCCATGGGATATATATTTGCTATGTTTTGTCACTGCTTTGCCTGGCATGACCAGGCTAGGGTTTGACGTGCTTATAATGCATTGGAGGACTGGTGCCAAACCTGATAGCTGTGTTGTCACTCTAGTTAAATAATCTTGTGGATATTTCAGGGAATTAATTACCAAATTAACATTCACTGCATAGAGAGATAGGGAGCTTTATTTATAAAGGATGACTCCTTCTCTGCAGAATGATAATCTTCCACGAGGCCCTCTAAAAGAAACAAATACAGTGCAACAAAAATGATACATTATGTCATATAACAAGATAAGATATGCCACTGGGAGAGTATTTAAGATGCAATGATAGTTCATTTACCCATTATCCTGTAATTAAACCAGGCATTTTGTACAGGTCCTTTTAAATGACAACTGGGTAGCACATTTTGTTACTTCATTAGATAACCTCTTCCAAGCTGTGACTCCATCATAAATGAAAAGACATTTTTCTTTACCACTATTAGTTGATCATAAGTTCACTGATGTGTCTATCTTTTATACTGCAACATTTTTGAGATATAGTCTGGTACTATACCATTCAAAGCTTTGAATGCAAGAAGACCTTTCCTATAAAAATTGTTGTCTCAATTAATATTGTCATCCGTTGGAGCTTTTTAACTAACTTTGCCCAACTCTGAAATTCATTGCTGTTCACAATTTTTCTTAAAGAAGACTTTTTTGCAATTACTCCCATATGCTAAATCAGGTGTCTATATGTAGTAAAATGTTGGCACTTACAATCATTTTTCTTACACAGCAGGGTATGAAATGTCATATTTTCCTCAAGATAGTTAGATTAATTGCAACCTTGTTACAAATAATCGAAACCTGTGCATCCCAGGCTAAAAGCTTGTCTATACATAGACCAAAGTTTTTCTGCTGCCTTACATTTTTCAAGAAGGCACTTTCTAAATAAATTTCTAGATTACCATCATCCAATGCTGCAGCTTTTCTCTTTGCAGATAATGACATAATATTTTATTTATTTTGATTCACAAGTAAGCTATTATTTTGACACCACACGTATGCTGTAGGCCCCTATTGGATATGCCTTTCTAGAATTTTGGGCAGAGCAGGCCAAACAGATATTGGTCTCTATATTATTAACATTCATTTTTTCACCATTGCTGTGGAGTGGGGTAAATTTGGATATTTTCCAGTCAGTTAAAAATACACTATGTCTTGCTTCTATGTTAAAATTACGTATCTCAGTTGGTGGTTTTGAAATACATGGGAATGCTGTTTTATGTTTTCTGACATCAAAGTTACGAAAGCCTCTGGACTTCTTTCAGTGTGACTTTTCAAGCTTGGCAATGACATCCCTCTTTTATGACAGGTATGATGAAGTTAACACCAACCGAAACCTTGCTGTCAACAAAGTGTTTAGTCATCATATCATTTGTCATCTTTGGCACCTTTTGACAAGCATTGACAGGCAATGGATGTAAAGTGTTTATTAAAGCATGTAGTAATATTTTCTTCATCAGTCATAACTTCATTATTCACTCTCAGGGCAGACAATCCGTTATGCTTTTTCTTACCTTAAAAATTTTGCAGGGACTTGCATAATATACTTGGAGTTTTAACATTTTCAGTGACAATTTTTGTGTAGAATCATTTTTTAGCATTCAAGATTTTATGTACTACTGTATTTCCCCTTGTATGTGTCTATATTACTTGATGATCTGTGTTTATTACACATTTTCATACACATTTTCATAGCATCTATTACATCTTCATTTATCCATTCAAGTTTGCTGATGTGCTGGACTCAATCAACTTTCCTCAGGTTATTGTATTTGTGTCTTTTTGCCCAGAACCACTTCCTAGTAGTCAATATCCTATTCCGCAGTTCGAACTCTTTACTCTCCATAAGCTAACCTGTCCCTGTCTAACCTGTATACATATGGAATTACTATTGTCTATATTGCACACGTTCCTCTGTAAAATTTTGACATAGGCTGTATCAGCCCAAATAAATTAAAGGGTCTTCAGCGGGTAACTACTCAACATGTTTCGGAGCCTTTTACCCGTACATGTCTCTCTGAGTAGCGGCTCCTTGTCTAAGCTAAATATTCAGCAAAGACAACCCACATAATAAAGAATAAATAAGAACGTGGCAAATGATGAATTAGCTAATACGTGAAGTTTTGCTTATAAATGCAGAGCTTCGTTATGAAAGAAGAACCCCTGTCAAACAAACCATAATTACTAAATTTGTATAGTACAGGTTCAGATAAGAACAATTTGACTTACCCTTGAACCAATATGTACCCTTTCTGGCTGGACAGTTTATCCTAGTTAAACCACCCGCCAGTGTATAACTGAAGTGGAAACAAGCTGGGGCCTTATATTCAGTCCCAGTGATAGTAAAATAAACAGTTGCAACTAGACCACCTGTACAAACCAAGGGAAATCCCAACAAGGACTGTAACAATGGACATCCTGCACCAGAAATGTAAAACAAACTCTGTGATGACACCTACCCCCCAAACAATTAAGCTCTATTTAACTGCCAACTCTGAGTCAATGTATCAACTTAATGTGTCAGGTTTGTGACATTTAAGAAAATACTGTCAATTTTGAGTAAATGTGCATTTAGGCATGTCAGAAAAGAATGAAAGTCATTAGCATTTATGTCAAAAAACATGTTATCAAAACAATTTTTCTTAACAGGATTTTGAGTACAATTAGGCAAGCTTGTAACTGTCGTCAGTAGCTGCTTGCTACCTATAGCCCCTGGGGGGGTTTGACCTAACAGAAAACAAGCAATCCTAAAATGTCCGAAAGGTGAACATTAAAACAGAATGATGCCAAAAGATAAAGTTAAGTAGCAAAACCGACAAGTCTAAAAACTGTAAATTATTGTAGCCAAACTTTCTAATAATCTTTGGATATTAACTGCTAAATTGTAGGGCAAGTCAGAAAAGAATGAAAGTCATTATTTGTACTTAAGTCAAGAGAATACAACGAAAATGTAATATTTCTTAAACAGATATCAAGCACAATTAGGCGAGCTTGTAACTGTCGTCAGTAGCTGCTTGCTACCTATAGCCCCTGGGGGTTTGACCTAACAGAAAACAAGCTAGCCTAAAATGTCTGAAAGGTGAACATTAAAACAGAATGATGCCAAAAGATAAAATTAAGTAGCAAAACCGACAAATCTAAAAACTGTTAATTATTGTAGCCAAACTTTCTAATCTTAGGATATTAACAGCTAAATTATAGGGCAAGTCAGAAAAGAATGAAAGTCATTATTTGTACTTAAGTCAAGAGAATGCAACGAAAATGTAATATTTCTTAAACAGATATCAAGCACAATTAGGCGAGCTTGTAACTGTCGTCAGTAGCTGCTTGCTACCTATAGCCCCTGGGGGTTTGACCTAACAGAAAACAAGCTAGCCTAAAATGTCTGAAAGGTGAACATTAAAACAGAATGATGCCAAAAGATAAAATTAAGTAGCAAAACAGGCAAGTCTAAAATCTCTAAAATTATTGAAGCCAAACTTTCTAACCATCTCGGGATATTTACAGCAAAATTTGTAGAAATATTTGATCAAAAGTACATCTTTGAATCCTCTTGACTCAAGTTTATTGTAAATAAATTTGGTTCTAGATGCAAAGTCCTGAAATTTAGAACAAATACGACCAAATCTCAAAATCTGTGACAAAAACGTATTATATCCAATAGTTTCCGAAATATTACTGTCCGGGAAAGGATAATTAACCACTTCAAAGTTAAACTCATCTATTTTGTGATAGACTTTAATACAAAACCTGTCATTAGTGACCTGAATATCCAAGTCCAAAAACACATCTCTGAAACCATCTGAATTGTTACCCTCCAAAGGGATATCTTTTGGGTAAATTTCTTTAGCAATTTCACTGAAATTTTGTACATTTACGCAAGCAATGTCATCAATATATCTTGCGTTGTTTGATAATTTTGTAGCCATTTGAAAGTCCTTTTTCATCAATTTATTCATATACTTAAATTCAAGCCAGGCTAAATATAAATCTGCCAGTAAAGGGGAGCAGTTGCTACCCATTGGAATGCCTTTTATTTGTTGAAAAACCAATGGTCCGCATTGAACATTATGTAATTCTGAAATGCATCTTAAATTTAAGGAAGATACTGCCTCCACAGCACACAGGTTTGTTGATCTGTGTTGCATCACACCCATGACTAAGGATTTTCTTTGTGGAGGTATTTAAGGTCATGTTTTTTCCATACTTAGTGACATTTACGGAACTTAGGCATGGCACCCCTGAGCCACCTTGAATTGTCATTTATGCGCCCTTTAATCACTCCTAATTGACCCTTGAATTGTATTCCAGTGATAGGACTCACAACAGGCCATTCCATTGAAACTCACTAGAAACCCTACGAAACACTCTTGAGGGAAGACAAACTATATAAATTAGTAATACAGTCACAAATTTCAATGGTTCGCCATGGTTTTACTGAAATTTCAATATTATACAAATGATGCACCATATATGTGGGAGTCAATGGCTTCTGGTGGTTTTAAATGTTGTTTGCATGTCCGTAAACAAGCTTTTCTCAAGGAACATGAATATTCCCAACCCCTGAAAGACAAAAGGGCTATGTGAGTAGCCCATGCTCAGCTGAGCTATACTTTCTCACCAAAAATAAGTCCCAACTGAGCAGAGCTAAATTAAGTTTAAGTCAGTGGAGCTGATGATGTTCATGAATGCCAAGATCGTGACCAAGCATGAGCAGAGGATTTTCTAAATGTTAAAAAAGAGCCTAACCTTGACCCCATTGAGAAATATAATCCTGCATAATGTGAAAATTTCAAAATTAATGAGCATAACAGTTCTGTGACCTTGAGAATGAGGTCAAGGTCATCTGTTTTTGAAATTAGCCTTGCCATTATAGAGGACTATAATCCTGTGGAATATGAATGTCCTAGCCCAAAAATGTCTTCGGTTATCATGCGGACACCAAAATCCACTATAATGCCTCTGTGACCTCAGGAATAAGGTCAAGATCATGTCTTTGAATTCATCCTTGTCCCTATCAAGGACTATAATCCCACAAGGTCCTAGCTCAAAAACTTCTTGACATATCATGCTGAAAGCATAATCAATCATAATGGCTCTATGACCTTGAGAGTTAATGTGCAGAAACGGTTTGTGGAGAGAATGGATCTGGGACCTTGAAATTAGGTCAAGGTCACCCATCTTTAAACTTGCCTACTCATTATAGAGGACTATAATCTTGTGTAATATGAAAGTTCTAGATCAAAGACTTCTTGCATTATCATGGGGGAGAGTCAAGTGTACCAATCTCAGTCTGGTCTTCACAGAGGACCATCACCTTGTGCAACATCAAGGTCGTAGCTCAAATAGTTTTCAAGCTATCAAGTCAACCGTAAAATTCATGTAAGTGGCCTACGACCTTGGGAATTTGGTTAAGGTCACCCTATCTTAAGTCTGAGTCCATAACTCAAAGATGACCATCACCATGGGCAACATCAAAGTCCTAGCTCAAATCCTTATCAAGATATTAGTAAAATTCAGGTAAGTGGCCTGTGACCTTGGAAATGAAGGCCAGGTCACCCATGTACTGGTTCAGTCTGGCCCTCATACAGGACCACCACCATGTGCAACATTGAAGTCCTAGCTCAAGTAAACAGTAAATTTCAAGTAAGTGGTTCTGTGACCTTGGGAGGAAGGTCAAAGTCATTCACATACTATCTAATCTGACAAGTGGTTTTGGAAAAGAAGTCGAGAATGTGAATTTCCATTAGCATGCCCAATGACTTACCCAGTAATCAATACGAATGTGTGCATTAATTGAAAAGTACCTAAATTGAAAAATTTATTAAAATCAGGATTCGATAGCAATGCTACCTAGTGAACAACTTTGTTTGACCATTCTGCAAGGAACATTTCCACCAAGTTTCAACACTTTCTGAGTGATGCTGTTGGAGAGGAAGTCAAAAGTAGGGAAAGCGCACAAAAACTCATTAAAAAAAAAAAAAATAGAAAAAAATCACAGCACCAACTGGTGAACAAATTAAGAACTAGGTACCCCCAGAACTGCTCCTGTGTAATTTTGAAGCAATTGGGTGAGAGGTTTCAGAGAAGAAGGTTTTGTAATATCCCCTCCCCCCAAAAGAGCTAAAAAAAAAAAAAAATCACTGCAGCCCCACCATTTGAACAAACTTGGTAGACACCCACACATGGTACATTGCCACCAAGTTTGAAGTGAACCTGGTTTACGGTATTGGAGAAATCGAAAATGCAAATTGTTGACACCGGGCAACGACGGACAACAACAGACACGGGACCATAAGAGAAGCTCAGCTGACTGACAAGTCAGCTGAGCTAAAAATGGTGTACTGACATGAAAATTTCAAAAACTAAATCCTATATCAAAATTTTCTACACTTTAATATCTAACATGTCAACTTAAGTTGCTCTGAAGAGAATGTCACCAGCACAATTTCACAGCAAACCGTTAAATACCATGTAAAGCATTCTTTTTAACAATACTCCCTCACAGAACTGGATCAAATCTGTTTCATAGACGTTCCACTGGTTGTCTTCTTTGACAACCTTTAAGGCTTTCATGCCTTCCACAAGAATAATGATGCCATATATACAAGTTTGATTTGACTGGAGTGAAGCAAGGCACGCGTACAGGCACTGCTCTGTGGCTCCAATAACAGCATTGTCAAATGTCCCAGAGTACCTAGAAATGCTGGTTATCTCTATGACGACTTCTACTTTATAGACGGTGTTATTGCCATTCTCAATCCTCCTGATCAAAGACAAATCAGGTTTGTGAGGTTCCATATATGCACTTATTGAGTCAGCACCAATACAATACAACTGGGGATTTCTCTCCATTTCTGCAAAAGATGGCTTTTGAGTTCCTTGGTTTTCATTTCTGTGTGTAACATCACCCATGATATTTTGGTCAGCTTTTGGGGACCTGGACCTAGATCGAGATTTATCACCAGTTCTTTCTTTCAAAATTACCCTGTGTCTATTTCTCCCTCTATCGCAACCTCCACTGTCATGTCTGGATAAGGATCTGGATCTTGACTTCGTGCGTGCCCGTCCTGTGGCTCGTCGTACAGCCTGAGGCACACCATAGACCAAACAATGTGGCACCCCCATGGACAGAGGTTTTCTGGATGTTTCTGAAGGGGCTGGTATAACATGAATAGCTCTGTCTGGATCAATATCTAGGTCTGATATAATTGCTTGAAAACAGATCTGAAAGGCATTTTGTCCATTTCCATCCAGAAAGCCAGAAATAAGAGCTGGCACCACGTTAGCGAACTGGAGACGAGGCGGCTGAATAAAGAGAAGAAAGTAATTTCAGGATTAATTAGTATATTTACAGCCTGGCCACCACTCAGACGTCTACCTGACCAATCCTGCTCCTGTCAAATCCACGACAAAGTTACATGTTCATCACTTTTCAAATTTAGTTGACGGTAATCTCATACACATGGATGAAATATACAGTGAAAACTCATTATAATGACACCATCTGTTCCCTAAGAAATGTGTCGGAAAACGGAATATGTCAGATCAACAAGTCAAATAACAAAGAAAATACATCTTTTGCCATGAAAATTTGTGTCATTATATTGAATATGTCCGATATCTGAGTGTCATTATAATGAGGTTTCACTGTATAATACTTCTACTGTCTGAAACAATGTAAATTTTTGTGATAGCACTTTCCAGTACAGAGATATCCTATTTTCATTTTAGGGTTACCTTATAACTTCAGAAAGAACACAAAATAATCTTATTTAACTTTTCCTTCAATGCTATGATCCTTTTAAAGATAAACAAATGATGTCCAACTTTTTCAGGACCCCTGAGCACCTCTGTATATGTCTGATCTTTATTCCATATAGCTGTCATGTCCCATAAGTCACGTTTCTTTTACAAGTTGTTTTGATTGTGTGCTAACGAGATGTTTCTAGAAGAAGATCCTGCTCTTGCTATCTACCACTTTGCTCAACTTAACTAGTACCACATCTTAACCCTTGTGCTGCCGGGCCCGTGTTTATAAGGTCCAAAATGCAGGTAAAAAAAAAAAAAAAAACAATTCAGCAGTACTAGGGCTAAGCGTTTGGGTTTCCCTTCAATTTATTCTCTTGGGCTATCTTGCCTTATTGCCCCATAAGTCACAAATATAAGATTGTATGTGATCCAAAACTTCAATTGAGCAACAAAGCGAAAAGCAACTGTGGCTGATGGCAACTTGAAGGAAAGTTTACCTGCGAAGAGGCCTAGTGCTACACAACTAGTGTAACATACACAAACAAGAACATTAGAGTCTGCTTTGCAGGCAAAAGTCAAGTATGAAAAGTATATTATGCAAAAAGCAATCAGAAAAATGATTATATAGGCAGTGGGAAAGAATGAAATTAATCTTAATGTCACTTATGGGACATTTAGCAAATGTACAATAAGTCACACTTAGTTTGTTTTATTTATATAACTTACTTAAACTGATATACATGTACCTTGCGGCTACCATCCAATTGCTAGCTACTCAGTTTAGATCTGCCATCATACCAGATTTGAGATAAACGTATTTTTCATTTTGTAATATTACCAAGCTATCCACTGTGACTGATGGGACCAAACCATGTTACCGATGGGACAAAATCAAGTCTTGTCTGCCCAAAGAGCCTTGTCTATTCATCTTGACTCATTATATCACATCACTCACTAGGGTTCAATGCAAATAAATTAATGAAAACATATTATAAATTCACGACAAAGATGCTGAACCAATTAGGACTAAATTTGTCACCACGATCCATGTAGATATTAGGGAACAAACTGCATGGTCTTGTGGAAACGAACATTTGGAATCATGGTGCTCGCATCCCAATAATCACGACAATCACATTGGGAGTTGTGACGATGAGTTACTGATGACTATTCAAACACAACAATTAACAAAATAAACACACTGCACATGAAAGAATGACTCCGTGAAATATATTTCAATTGATCAAAATATTTGAAGTAAATTTTGCCATATAACTGAAACATTTTGCTTAATAATGTTTAGCACTAAGATTATCAAAAGATATTCTGATATGTAATAAAAAGTAAAATTTTTCAAATTGAAAGTTGCATGACAAAATGCCACATGCATTCTCTACCAAAAGCAGCCCAAATATGATCCTGGGTCTTCAATGGGAACTACCAGAACATGTTTCAGAGCCTATTCCCATACATGTATCTCTGGTAGGGCTCCTTGTGTCAGCTGTATAATAAGCTGAGACAACCCACATAATAATAAAGAGGAAGTTAAGTGGATGTAATATAAGAATTATAGGGTAACGCAATTTGTATAACGTCACACCACTGCTTATAAATGCAGGGTGTACAGTTAAAAACATAGATTTAACTATAACTTATGAACATATACTGATCATCAATGCTTATAATAGCAGTATGTATAATATTTCAAAGGAATCCCAAATATTTAAACTTAAGTACCCTAATGCTGAACAGAAGGCATACTAACAGTATAAGATCTACACTTCAACCAATGAGAGGGCTAACAGTTAACCAATGAGAATGCAGATAGTCACATGATCACATAGTATGCTGTGATTATATAACAAATCAAGACACAAAAAGAAGAACCTAGTCTGCAGCATGACATCCTGAGTAACCCATGCTGGCACCAGTCACACTTATAAAACAAACCCAGCCTGTACTGTAATCCAGGAAGTAGTCACAGTGTGAAAGTACCAAAGAGAGGTTAGGCATCTAAAGGTGCAGTCAATCAAAACATCAGGCGGCAAAAAAAAAAAAAAAAAGCAAAAAAAGGGAAACAGGTATAAGCTAATTTAACAGTTATGCACACTTTAGAGAACCAGAACACATAATTGCAAAATGTTGGACCATATAGGAACCCTCCTCACCTGAAGAACCAACCTCATGTTTCGAAATTTACTAAAATCACGACTGTGCAGGGAAGAACAGCCAATAAAACAATTTGCACAGTGTATATTATTCATTTTATTGCTAGTATCTTTAGACAGGGTAGAATAATTTGTGAAAACACCTGCAGAGGCGGTGATACTGACTGTTGTAACTGTAAATTCAAAGTGTGTCATCACTTTGTCATGTCTGTACATTCTCATGATATACTGTGATACGTATCATCACAGAGCCCAATTATAGCTCCATGGTATCACATGATACATAGCTCTGTACTGAAATGTATTGTGATAAATTAACTAGTCACAATACCCAACCTTAATAGCATTATTTTGTAAAAAATTCCTGGTATGTTTTTGTCCTTAAGGAATTTAAGATAGGGTCACTTATTATTTGATCAAAATTGGACAATTAGTGGTGGCGATGAATCAACTAGAAGTTCACTCTTCATAGCTACCCTCCATTGTTGGCAAGCAAAGAATAGAGATTAGCACAGTGTATTGATCATCATCTATTACAGGCCATGTCCCCCTTCCAAGTATATCCAGCATATAACTTCCAAATTTTGTCACATAATAGGTAAAATGTACATGTACCCAATGAACAGAAAATCCCAAAATTTAAAAAAAAAAAAAAAAAAAAAGTCCAAAAGGGTTTCCTCACCCCTTTAAGACTTTTATTTACTCACAAGAGGCATTAAATGGTTGCTCCCTTTCAACCTGCTTTCAAGATCATAAGCACTGACTGAGTCCTTAAACATCCAGGTGGCTGCATAAACTGGGTAATCTTCATCTTCCTCATCTGGAGGAAACTGAAAATCCATATAAGATACATGTAACCTAGTTTAACATATATGCACTGTTTAATTCAGCGATGAAACTGCATGATAACAATCTTGAAGCATAGGACTTAGAAAGTATTGTGCCTCACTTTCCTTAAATCTTTAAGTGCCAAATTTTGGATGGAGTCAACAGCTTTTCTAGGTGTGCATTGGGCACATTGCGCAGAGAAAAGCTGTTAACCTCGGTTAATTTTTCTGGAATAAGAGACAGGCTGGTACTTGAATGAAAGATCTTCTTACGAGGAATACGAATCTAAGATCCTAATGATCATTCAGACTAGTTTGACTTTGGTAGATCGACTTTAGACGTGATTGGCACTGAAAGAGTTAGTTTGCTATTAAACAAAGTAGAAGCAAAATAAATCACACTATAAATGATAATGATAACACATGATTGTAACTGCATGGTTTTACCAAGTGTGTCATCAACACAGTGCAATGGCGCACGGAACTACTGGAAATTGTTGTCTGATGACCTGTACGATCACAGAGAAATAAATGTAATGCATCTGGTGGTAATGCTCATGACATAAAATATCACACATCATAGTGTATGATTGGTAACTAGCACAGTAGCTAAAGGCAAACTGAGTGACCTACTTCCGGTGACCTACTTTCAAATTCCTACCTTCATGCACATGTACCCACCATGTTTGATGAATGTGGAAAGTTTTGAAGCAACTTAGCAAATGTTGTAGGCAGAGCTGCACACAAAAGATTATAATGTCAACGGCCACCAAGTGACCTGCTTGCAGTGGCTTACATACAAATACTTGGCTTCATGCACATCTACACATCATGTGAGCAAGCTGTGGAAAGTTTGAGAGAAATTGGTTAAACAGTGTAGGAGGAGTAGCACACACAAGATCATGTCTACAGATGAACGGACGGACAGACAAACTGAATACAGTATACCCCCCAAACTTCATTGATGGGGGGTATATTAAAGTAGAAGTGGTCAGTGACTATAAATCCCTCAGCCAAGTCACACAAACACCAAAAATGGTATAGAAGGCATATGACCTTAAAAGCAGGTCAAGGTCACTCAAGTTCTTTCCCTTCTAAGTACTCCATTGTCAAGGGACAAAGCTGGAATAAATTAGGCAAAAAATAGATTAACCTGAAAGGTGATGTACATCTCATACGAAGATCACATCATCAACAATAAGGAAATATGGAGTAGAATATTTATAACAAATCATAGCACAAAGCACTTCAAGATCAACAGCTGGAATAAAGTTGGTGAAGTTAGCTTGAATCTATGAAGAGCTATTCTGTTACAATCATTATATAGTTGGTGACCCCCAAATGACCTTTAAAATGGTGCCAAGAGCTAGATGTGTAGATATTGCATGGAAACCAATTTCACAACAGTGACCCTGTGAGACCTTGAAAATTAGGTCAAGGTGATCTATGTAATTACAATCTTAATTTAGGTCTTGCCTAGAGATATAAAGCTACCAAGCTTCATCAAGTTTTGTCACGTTCTTCAGCAGTTATCACAAGGGCACTGATTTGACATAAGTGACCCTGTGCCAGATCAAGGTGACCAAGTTACTTTCTAAACTTATTTCTGACCTAGATACTCCTGATAAGTTTTATCAAATTCTTCAGCAGTTATTGCATGGAAATTGATTTCACATAAGTGACCCTGTGACCTTGATAATTAGGTCCAGGTGACCCAGTTACAATCCACACCCTGGTCTATGTAGCCTGGATACATAATCCTATCAAGTTTTATTAAGTTTTGTGAAATGCTTCAGCAATTATCGCACAGAAACTGATTTCTCATAAGTGACCATGTGACCTTGGGAACTACGTCAAGGTAACCCAGTTACAATTCTAACCTAGGACAGGCCTAGATACATAATCCCACCAAGTTTCATCAAGTTTTGTCAACAGGCATTGGAAATACTCGAAACAAAAATAGAGGACATTTTAAATTTTTTGGTCATCAATAGCAATGTTAAAGGAATTACAGGGTAAAAGCCAAATCAAAATTTGAGGAATTTTTTTGTCTCTGAGGACAACTGATCCCAATACCTGTGTCAAGATCTTTGGCAGTTATTGCACAGAAACCAATTTCACATAATTGACCCTGTGACCTTGAAAATTAGCTCAAGGTGACCCAGTTATATTCCGAACCTAGGTCTGACCTAGATACTTAATTCTACCAAGTTCCATCAAGTTTTTCAGCACTTATCACATGCAAACTGATTTCCTATAAGTGACCCTGTGACCTTGAAAATTACATCCAAGTTTCATCAAGTTTTGTCAACAGGCATTGGAAATACTCGAAACAAAAATAGAGGACATTTTAAATTTCAATTTCAATTCCAACCTAAGCCTGGCCTAGATATATATACTTAATCCTACCAAGTTTCATCAAGTTTTGTCAAGTTCTCAGGCAGTCATCGCATGGAAACTCATTTCATGTGTGACCCTGTGATCTTCAAAATGACCCAGGTACAATCACAACCTAGGAAAGACCTAGACACATGATCCTACCAAATTTCATCGAGTTTTGTGAAGTTTTCCAGCAGTTAACACACAGAGACCCTGTGACGTTGAGAACTGGGCAAATGTGATGAGGGCAAGACCCAAAATGACTACTGTCCTCTCCAGGATCGCCTGACGGGTTTCAAAACGACTGTATCTCATCAGATGTTGGTGTAACGGTCGTGTGTGCATGCTATATATAGTTGGGTGTAACACACACGTAACTAACAGTAACATCAAGGTGGATGTTTCACACCCTTGGTCTTGCACGTGTGATGAAACAATAGTCAGAATTGACATAATGATCTGTACTGAAATGAGAGCCAAGTTATTACCTTGGTGATTTCAAAGTGAGTGGCTTTGGAGACAATCTTTGCAGATTTGGTCCAAGAAAAAAACAAAACAAAACAACCCCCCCCCCCCAAAAAAACATTAAAACTAAAAGAAATCAATTACATACTAGCTGAACATTGACACAAAGTTTGAAGTGAATCTGGCTGAGAGTTTTGGAAAAAGGCCAAAACGTGAATTCCTATTAAGAGTCTCTATTGATTTACATAGATATAGACTGTACATGCATATATTTACCACTCAATTCCAAAATTGAAAATTTATAAAATCTCAGTAAATCATGGTAACAATACTTAGTGGACATTTTTGTTTCAGCCTTCAATAAAGAATATTTATACCAAGTTTCAGCTCAATCCTAAGAAGGGTTTTGGAGAAGTCAGAACAGCAAAACCATACCCCCCCCCCCCCCCCCCCCAAAAAAAAAAATTGCAGAGCACTTCCTAATGAATACATTCACAACCAGGGGTCTCCAGAAGTTTCCCTGTGATTTCAAAGTAACCTGGTGAGTGGTTTCAGAGAAAATTTTTACAGATTCGGTTAAAAAAAAAAAAAAAAGAAAATTATTAATGTTGATAAAAAAAATGAAAATATCAGTGGAATGTGAGCATTTGAACAAATTTGGTTTTGATCCATTACAGGAACGTTGGTACCACACTTGAAGTAAATTTATTCAATGATTTTGGAGAAGAAGTTGAAATTGTGACTTCTTGATGTCAATGGATGACGGACCATATGATACGGTCAAGTGACTGATAGTCGCCTGAGCTAAAAAGGTCTTAAGTTGACAAAACAGTCATATCTGGGATTGTATGCAGGTATGCCCCGCCGGGTCAGGGTAAACGAACACACGCCTTGACTGTGGTGTTAATTCCTTTTAAAACTATCTAAACTTTAGTTAATTCCTCATAAGTAACATAAATTGCTACTGCTTTGTTGATTTTCACAGGAGTTATCATTGTTTACACTGTTAATTTTTTGTATACATGTGTTGATTACTTACCTGTGTTTCTACTGCTTCATAGATATTTTGCAATACATCAACAAGCTGGCGAATTGCATGTGGTATCTTTTCCTCATCTAATTCATCTTCTGGAAATTCTAAGGGCAAAGGTTCTTGCTGCGCTACTGGAATTGTTGGAGCTGCAGGCCAGTGAAATGGAATAAATTCTTCAGGAGGCTTCATGATGGCTGGTTTCCCATCTGGAAAGACTTTTTCAAATCCCAGGCCATTTATTGGACTCATTCCCAACACCATATCACCAACTGCCAGTGCAGGAAGCTTTCCGTCATGCCTACATGTGACACATTTGAAACAGAAACCTGATCAATACAAATTGAATTACATGTTATTGTAATATTTTTTGAAGTGGGGTGGGGGTGGGGTTCCAGTATGCTGGTAGAGGTAATAATTTTGCTACAATACACATACAGAAAATAACAAGAGGACCATGATGGTCCTGTGCTTTGGTGACTTGTATAAAATTTACCACAAAAGGTAACAGAATCATTTGAAAAAAATATGAACACTGTATTCAACTTATTGTTCTACAGGTACATGGATGCTGTTTTGTAAATTTTATTGTTTACACGTCTGCATGTGCTTGTTTAGGCAAATTGTATCCTTACAGTTATTCCATCACAGTCAACTTAAACCACCATACTCCTTGTAAAAGCGTTCCACACATACATGTCGGGAACGATTGTGTTTCCACATGGATAACTATGGGAGAATACTTTATTGCATGTTCACGCCCTATGGGGCCAAATGCCATACATCAAGATCAACGGCACAAAGGCACAAGTAGTAATCACACTGATAAAAAGACAGAAAACACATGTAAAATCTAGATACTAACACAAACTAGACATACTTTCAATGCAAGCGTTGACTGAAGGGTACACCATTTGCTCAAATTAGGTGATGGTGACACCAAAATATGATCAGTTCATCTTAGCATGCTAGATAAGCATACTGGCAAGTTTGAGCAAAATACATTGGAGCATTCTGGAGATATTATGGTAACGAGCATGTAATTAGGCTGCCATGTACTCAAATTAGGTTGTGGTGACACCAACATCTAAGCAGTTCATCTTGCCAAGTAAGATAAGCACACTGCCACATTTCAGCAAAATACATTGGAGCATTCTGGAGATGTTGAGGTAACAAGCCACACCAAGCATGTAATTAGCCTGCAATTTGCCCAAATTAGGTCATGGTGACACCAAAATCTAATCAGTTCATCTTGCCAAGAAAGATAAGCATACTGCCGAATTTGAGCAAAATACATGCAGGCATGCTTTAAATATCACAGTAACAAGAATGCGCACACCTGGATGGACAGACAACCTGAAAACAGAAAGGGTCCCCCCTATGGGAAGGACCCTTTAAAAAAAAAAAAAAAAAAGCACCTGACTCACAGCAACACCGAGACTTGGTTAGCACCACACCTGAACCTTTTAGGTGCATCTATACGCTTCACAAGTTTAAATTATATTTATAAATATGTACAGTTCATGAATTGAAGTAGTCCTTCTACTAAGACGTGAGCTATTGTTTCGGTACTGATCAGCTCTGGTTTCAAGGCATTCATTACAAAATTGAGAAACAGCTTTGATACACTTACCCTCTGCAGCCAATAAATAAATTACTTTGTCCAGGTCACTCAGGTTACTAGAATGCACACAATTACTGTTCACAATATTTAACATCTTGGACCTTTGAGTTAAAAAACGCCTACATCATAATAGAAAACGCTTATCGTCTTCCACCTCATTCAACTGAGTCACAGTGACACAATCTCTGGTCCCTGGGACCACTGGTCTGTGATATCAGCCAGTTTCAACCTTAAGCTGTGTGAACTAATACAAATTTTGAGAAGTTTATCACATTCATATGGTACTCTCTAGGACTGAATGGGAATTCCAATATGGTCCTGGACCATATAAGAATTCCAATATGGAAGCAGAATGTCAGGGGTCCCATCATACAAGATTCCAATTTGGCTGCGCCGTTTCAAAATTCTGATGATGCGCTGCGCCATTTCAGACAGGGTGCAGATTCCAATATGGCATAGAACAAAGTGACTGAATACACATGGCTACCATGTGAGTACTCTGAGCCAATGTGCAAGGCTGCATGACTGCTGTTGGTACTTTGGCTCCAGCAAACAGTAATATATTAATATGTTGTAGGCAAAGCCTAAGATGCGAGCGTTATCATTAAAAAGTATCAAAAATGATGTCAGTGGATCAGGCAGTAGCACCTGGTTGCTAGATGATGAACGTCCATGTGTCATTCTTTTGGTTTTCAGCCGCCAAACGGAACAATGCCACCCGTCAATCATACTTAACAGCCTGTCACGTGGCTGCAGGTAGCAACGGCCCATGGCAAAAGGAGAGTGGTATCAGGGCGGCAATGTGAAATAAGGCAGCATGCCGAAAGTCGGTTTGTGAGCAGGGAAAAGATGCAAACATGCTATCATATCATAGCATTAGTTGTTTACTTTATAGTTATCTTGCTTGTTATGCATTCTAATGAAGGGAGCCTTCAAATGTTCAAGAGGACCAGGAATCGTCAGACGATTTCCCTTCAAACTTCAAAGGCCGTGCTGCGATGGATTACCCCAGTGGTCCTTCACACCAGAGACAGGCAGGGAAAAAAACTGACACCCTAATCAACAATACCAACGTACATAATAATATTTTATCGGCACCCCAAATGAGGAAATAAAAGTACAAATAATCACATCGAAATAAGCATAAACATGAACAGCAGAGAAAACACACAAAATAGCGTTACAAAGCTCAGGTTGGAAAGAGAAATGAAACTCGTTGAGAAAACAACTGCAAAATAATGACAAGCTAACTACGTAAAATGTCAAGACAAGTTTAACAAGCTAACTACATAAAGTATACAGGTGGGAGATCAGTAAATACAATAAAACACTATCCCTAAAAACCGGATGAAGAGGTAGGGGGTGGAAGACCAAACCTGCCATCCGTACACTGACCCTGAGCGGCCGCAGGCCGCCCCACCGAAGCAAGGCAACACAACTTTCGTTGCCAGGCTTGAGGTCACGAGGCCGGAAGGGCCGCCTCCATGACGTCACACTTTGAAACCAGACTGTCGCTGTTGCCATTTGATAGATCGCTGAATAATGTTTTCCGTACTTAAAAGGCTCTTTTATTCATGTGATTGGCCAAGAATTGATTGACAACCTCCCCAAATGTTCAGGGACGGTGTTTACTACGTTTTGTACAAATATCAGCTCAACTTGAGCAAATGGTATTGTTTCAGAGGCAAATGATCAACATCAAAGGCCTTTGAAGCTTGTTTTCTCAGAAAGGATAATAGGACGAGAGCCCCACCTAAGAATGGTTATTCCAAGAATACGGCTGGGAGAAAATTAATCTGGTTAACGGCTTTTGATTCTTTATTGTCTGAACTGCAAAAACGATTCAGCGATTTTCTAAATTTTGCTTCGTTCTTTCTCTATGAAATGAAGAAAATGAACATCCTAAAAATCAAAGGGAAATTGAAACGTCAACCTTTGAGGATGGACAACAGAAAAACAAAACCAAACATAAAAAATCGCAGGATCGTTTTTTGTTGCCAATATGTTAGGATTAAGATCCAAGTGTAATTATGATTTTATCACAAATAATTAGTGACTTATATCGAGATTTATGGGAATGATGCTTTGTGGTCAACTTTCAATTGTTAATTCAACAATTAACATCACAGACACCCAAATACGGGAAATATACATGCTTTGGCGTATGACGAGTACAGACATATATGATATGTTATCCTAACGCAAATACATTTTGAGCTAGGATTGACTCAAGTGAGATTTATTTTTGGTGTCTTACCTGTCCTTAAGAAGCATTTTTTTAAATTTAGAACTATGATAATGAAAATCTATTTTTATTCATGCTGGTTCAAAGGAACACTTAATTTTATACAGCTGAGATTTTAAATGCTATATGCACATCACATTACATAATTATGTATATTTGTTGACACTATTATTCTGCATTGAATTTTTTTTTTTTTGTTCCAGAGTCTGTTACAGTGAAACCTGACTTTAGTGAACCCTTTTGGGACCAGGAAAAAGTGTTCACTAATCGGAGGTGTTCACTAATGTCAGGGTTGGCTTATTGATGAACATGACATGAAGTATACATGTACATATACACTGGTTATACTTGTTAATTCACTTGCATTGACATGTAATTAAATGCTGAAGTAAATGCCAGCATCTCAAGCCCTGTTCACATTAAAAAAAAAAAAGGTCAAATCTAATCATGGGAAAAGAATTATGTGTATCTAAACTACACAGGGTTGTCTTTAACCACAATAATTCAGTGACTATTCACGTCTCCAGTATTTGGAAGTCTTGTCCTCACCAAAAATAGCGAACATTATCAACAACATGTACACCTGCACTGTATATTGTTTTAAAATATTAATTAACATGTCAGATTAATAGGAGTAGAGTTGGGCTAAAGAAGACAAAATTTGGCTAAAAGAATTTTTACAGCTTTAGCCAAATTGGCTAAAAGGTAAAAATTTCTAGCGCTAGCCCAGAGGGGTGACAAAGAAAGTTGAGTCCATTGACCAAAAACTGAGTCTTCTGACTGGCTAGTTTATTGTTCTGTTATGTCCAAAAAAAAAAGGGTATACGGCAGATGGGTTTGTTCAGCTGCTCAAGGTACTACGGCCTCCCCTTTCTAGAGAGGGCACTAGCTGCCAGTAAAGCTTGTATTAGAAGTCCGACTGATTCCCCCCAAATGCCAAGATTATCTGTCAGGCATGACTCGGAATGTCTACGCAATATTAAATGTGTACATATTTTTAGCACAGTCTTTGTTTTGTCTGTCTCAATCTGTACAACACATATCTTGATGTAAAAGATGATGTCTGAAAAAAAAAAAAAAAAAACTCTTGTAGTCTTGAATGTTGTCCAGTATTCACAATCACGTTATTATGGTTAGAGCTCGCCAACGCTCACCAATATCTTTTCCAATAATGACTGGGTTTTCTTGTTCTCAGACGATTCAGAATATTATACGGGACAATTTGGCGAGTACTCTGCAATGATTTGTTCGGCAATGTCTGAAATGCATTTGATCTTGGCACCGCCATAACCTTCAAAATAGATCTCCCAATCGCCCCAGTCCAGCCTAAAGTTGCACCGATCTATGTAAATTTCTAAATTCTAACACATCAGGATCATTTCCACAAAGGCTTTTCGACCATCAGGATCCTAATTTTCGAATTTACAGCTTCACTACGCTATTCATATTTTGCGCCATTATGACGTCGTAACCATGTCGCAAGCTCTGGATGTCAACCAAACACCAAAGGGACAAGTAGTCTTTCAGCAATTTGAGTCTGATCCCAGCCGTATAGTTATTGTCAATAGTAAGCTCCATAAAAGTATCCACAATATCTCGATCAAGACCGACATTTTCAAGATAGACTCACTCAGTAAGCCAGATCACGACATCGTAAACCAACTACTACAATCAAACAGAATCACCGACAAAGGTAAAGCTTTTAAGTTTACCGACATAACCAGAGACCTGTACGCCGACTAGTTCCTTCCTTCCAGTAGTTAGTACCTATCCAAGCTTCGACCATCTCGCTTTCAGGATGCTGTTTACCTGCTTCATTTTCCTATTCCTCTCCACCACCCTCTTCTCCGCACAAAATGTTAATTCTCCTCCTGAACCAGGGTCATTCAAGTTCAGCGATACCGACGGTAAGTGGTTAACACCCCACAGTATCTGAATCCCTTCCCAGCTAACGTTTTCTCGCCTTTCAAACCATACCGGACTCACAGCCTCGTCACTCTTTTATTATTGAACAACAGATACAACAAATGGAAACAATCAGACAGGAAAACTCTCCTATACATCAGCTTGGTACTGTTAGCAATCTCTCACGACACAGAATTAAATCCGGGCCCCGACTATACCTCGAACAGTCTCCAGTCGGTTTACCCTTGTGGTACATGTGACCATCCTGTCACTTGGGACGATCGGGGTGTCTGCTGCGACAACTGTTCGATATGGTTTCCTATCCAGTGTCAGGGGTGCACTACCCAATCATATGAGCAACTTCACAACAGTAACGTTGTATGGTATTGCACAAAATGTGATTCCCCAAATTTCTCCACCACCCCATTTGCCAGTATTACTGATACCTCAAATTCCTTCTCTAGCTTAGACCTTTCTAACATGTCAAACCTATCTAGTCCTGGAAAACCTCTCGCTTCTTCCTCTCCTACTCCAAAACCCCGCCCTACCCACAAACAATCATCTCAAAATAAAAAACCTAGAGTAAAACCACTCCGATTCTTAACAATTAACTGTCAATCTGTCAAAAATAAGGCCGACCAATTTCACGCAGTCATAGATAACATGAAACCCGATGTTATCATAGGTACAGAATCCTGGCTCTACAACCATGTTACAAACTCAGAAATATTCCCCCCTTCATACCAAGATAATGTATTTAGGAAAGATCGAAATTCACACGGAGGCGGTGTCTTTATCTCAGTCAAAGAAGACCTCCTATGCTCAAGTGAACCCGAACTGGATACCGACAGCGAAATTGTATGGACAAATATAAATATTGTAGGTAACAAATCAATTCACGTAGGCGCTTTTTACCGTCCTCCATCTAAGTCAGATAATGAATACAGGTCTACAACAGTTAGACACATCTCTCTCCCGACTATCATCTTCAAATTCTCACATTTTCCTCGCAGGGGATTTCAATCTCCCCCATATTGACTGGAAATCGAACTCTGTAAAACCCTCTACTCCCCAGCCCAACCTTTCCCAACAATTCCTAGACATCACCCATAATCATAGCCTGGAGCAAACAGTAGATAAACCCACAAGAAAAGACAATATTCTAGACCTACTTCTTACAAATTCCCCCTCATCAGTCATTAGAACAGAAATTATCCCTGGCATAAGCAACCATGACATAGTTTTCACTGAAGTAGACATCACAGCCTGTAGATCCCGGAAAAAACCAAGGAACATATACCTCTACAAGAAAGCTAGATACGATGAACTCAAGGCAGAAATAAACACTTTCGCTAAAAAAGTAACAACAGAAAAAAACACTCAAAAACTAGCCCCTGATACACTATGGTCTGATTTTGCACATACTCTGCAGCAAGCTATAAATAAATACATTCCACAAAAACAGTTAAAATCCAAACCCAGCCTTCCCTGGATAACCCGAGAAATAAAATGTGTTATGAACAAGAGAAACAAAATTTTCAAAAAACGGAATAAATCTGAGTATTACCGTAACAAATACACCAACCTGCGTCATCACATCCAAAGAAAGATCAGACAAGCCCATAGTAAATACATAGCAGACATTATTACCCCTCCTACAGACGAAAACCCCCAGAACAATAAACAGAAGAAATTTTGGTCCTATATTCGCAGTCTCCGCCGTGACTCGGTGGGCATTTCCCCACTAAAAGAAAATGGCCTAACCATAACAGACGACCAGCGAAAATCAGAAATCCTAAACAATCAATTCTACTCAGTTTTCAATAAAGATGATCCCTCTATCCCAGTTCCTTCCCTTGGCCATAGTCCTTACCCTACACTCACAGATTTCAATATCACCACGAACGGAATCAGTAAAATGTTATCCCAATTAAACCCTCATAAAGCTGCCGGACCTGACAATATTCAAGCCCAAATCCTTAAAGACCTACACAATGAAATATCTCCCATACTACAGATCATTTTCCAAAATTCCCTAGACCAAGGCATAGTCCCTCATGACTGGAAAACAGCAAATATCGCCCCCATCTATAAGAAAGGAGAAAGATTTAAGGCAAGTAATTACCGACCAGTATCACTGACCTGTATATGCTCCAAAACCATGGAACATATACTGGTCAGTCAAATCATGAAACACCTGGAAAGCAATAATATCCTTTTTGAATGGCAACATGGCTTCCCAGAAAAACGATCTTGCGAAACCCAGCTTCTGACCTTTATACATGAAATAGCCTCCAATATAAAAGACCTCGAACAAACAGACATCATAATAATGGATTTTGAGAAAGCCTTCGACAAAGTTTCCCACCGCCACCTCCTAGACAAAATAAAGTACTATGGTATTTCTGGTAAGACACACAATTGGATTAAAGACTTCCTCAAAAATAGATCTCAAAAAGTACTAGTCAACGGTGAATCATCCCCCTACCTACCAGTAGAATCTGGCGTCCCCCAAGGCACTGTATTAGGCCCCGTCCTCTTCTTAATGTTTATAAACGACCTCCCGAACAACACATCTTCTTCTGTCAGACTTTTCGCCGACGACTGTCTCCTGTACAGGAAGATCTATTGTCAGGATGACAAAACCATTCTTCAAGACGACCTCAATAAAC